>OX578133.1:192188296-192348296 GCA_951213105.1 Amaurobius ferox
GGCGTGAAGAAAAACAGACATTGCGGAATTACTGGTAGATTGTTTCACTTTATGAGAGCTCTTCTCGCCAAAGAGAAATAGAAGAGTAGGAAAACATGAAGAGGGGCCTCTCAAATTGGCTCAGTTTCGCTAATTTGGCTAATTTCATATTGGCTCAGTTTGGCTAATTTCAATTTTCAACATTTAAGAATGTGTTTGTTCTCTTTCCCGTCTTTTTTTTTTATAAATTTGGAAGTTTAAATAAACATTTGTATAAATGAGTGGATTAAGTGTACGTGTATGGTGATGGGAAGGGGGGTGTTTATGATATCTTTGGGGTGTCTGGTCATCGTGAATAAAATGTGTTGTGTAGGACACTCAGTTTGAGGGATCACTTGACCCACCCAGCTGTCTTACTTATTGAAGTGGTTTCGCATTTCGTCATTTCTGATGTAGTGTGGTTCTGCCTTTGGGAGGGGTTATTTCTGATTTGGGGCAGTTCTGTGCTCTGGTTGATCTGCTGGTGACGAATTCCAATATGTTTGACAAATTAATTCTTTAAACGTCAGGAGTTTCCTATTTTTGGCATAACTGTGATCGATAGACTATTTTTAGTGACGGCTCAAAAATATGTTGTTTCGGATATTTAGTTTGAGGGGTCACTTGACCTACCCAGCTGTCTTACTTTTTCAGTTATTTAACATTAAAAAATACCTAAAAATTAAAGCAATTTTAAATATTTATTAAAAAACTTTAATATTAAATTTTCATCGTGTTCCTTTTATCTGCAATGTTTCCCTCGAAATTTTGACCCTTGGCTGGCAACTATATTGCTCAGATACCCCATGGACGTAAATTTTACTTGGGGTAGCCCCCAAATTTCTTATCTAGGCTTCCAATTTAGCGATTTTGATTTTAACGATGGTTATAGTCTCTTCACCCTCTGTACGTGTAATCTGAATATGCATATATTGTGTCAGCCCCCTGGGCGTAACTTTTAGTTTAACTAGCCCCATAATTTTACATTTTTAGCTAGCATTTTTCCTAATTGAGCGAATTTAGTTTTGCTATTGGCTATAGTTTCTGCACCATTTGTACATGTCATCTGGTTATGCAGTTTTGTTGTAACGACTTTCTGAGTATAACTTTTACTTCAATTAGTCCCCCTCCCTAAATTTCCCATCTCACCTCCTAATTGAACGATTTTGCTTATGCTGATAGTAGTATCTGCACCATCCGTACGTCTCAGTTTGATACACATATTTGATGGATATATAATATACATGCTTTTTTGTGTCAACTCCCTGGGAGTAACTTTTAGTTTAACTAGCCCCCACAATTTTACATCTCAGTTCCTAATTGAGCGATTTTGACTCTGCTGGTGACCGTATAGTCTGAGCAGCATTTGTACATTTCCCTTGGATACACATATTTTTGTATCAACTCCTGTGTGTAACTTTTAGTTTAACTAGTCCTCACAATTTTACATATTTGCTCCTAATTGAGCGATTTGGGTTCGGCTTGTGGCTATAGTCTCTCCACCATTTGTACATACCACCTAGATATGCAACTTTAATGTGTCAAATCCCTGAGCGTAACTCTTACTTTGATTACTCCCCCCCCCCTCCAATTTCCCATCTCGCCTCCTAATCCACCGATTTTGATTTTACTGGTGGTTATAATCTCTGAACCATCAGTGCATATCACCAGAATATGTATATTTTCAGTCAACCCCCTGGGTACAAATTTTAGTTTAACTAGCCCTTCCAATTTTACTTTAATGTAAATTAGGACTATGTAATGTTTTCCACTAGGAAGGATACTTTCCATGTGTCCAGGATTTTTATGAACGAGCGAGCAGGTGGGAGGTACGTTATTTTACTTAATACATCCGTCGTTTATATTTTTAATACACCCGTTGCTATGCCCAAAATATGTATATGTATATACATATGCTTTATATATATATATATATTTCAGTCCATCTTCTTATCATTTTTGTTAATACGAGTAAAATAAAATTCTTCAATTATATGTATATATATTACTAAGACATATACATAGATGTCGCTCACGAGCCTCCACTGCACACAATCCTTGCTTTTCCAGAGTTGTGGGTGTTTCCGGTGGATAGCATCACGGAAAAGATACAGGATCTGTGTGTACTTCACTTTGTTTACTGTTGCCTCTTCCGGTATGAACTCGTAATGGACCAAGCCCTTCTGGTCAAAAAACACCTCCGGCATTACCTTCCTCTTTTGAATGGTCCAAACGGAATTTTCTGACTTCGGTCACGATGGTGACTTCCACTGTAAGGCCTGCCGTTTCGTTTATGGGTCGTACAAGAAACACCACGTTTTATCACCGGTAATAATTTTGAAAGGAATGTCGGATCTTTGTCAGCAACGTCAATCAGTTCTTCACAGATTCGCATGACCGGCCACACATCTTGCTATCATAAGCCTTCGGGTTGGTCGTGTGGTCTGGGTTTTCAACAGATTCGCATGAGCTCATCACACTGATCTTCGGTTAGCATGTTTGGTACAATGTTTTGACACACATGCATGTTCAGTTTTTTCATCAGGATAGCTTCACAGCTCCGGTATGAAATTCCTGCTTTTTCAGCAATGGCGTTGATAGTTTGACGTCGGTCGGTACGCACAATTTCCGCCGACTTTAGAATGTTGTCCTCCGTAATTGATGTTGTCGGCCGCCCCGTCCGTGGATTGTCTTCTACGGATTCACGGTCGTCCGTGAATCGGGAGTGCCATGAAAACACCTTCGCACGACACAATGCTCTCTCACCGTACACCTGCTGCAACATGTGCGATGTTTCTGTCGGCGATTTCCCCAAACGTTGGCAGAATTTTATATTGGCATGTTGTTCTTCAAATACCATTTCCGTTTTCGACGAAAGCGAACGACTACAGTTCACTGACACGCATTGTCTGGAAAACCACTGCACTGCGGACCTGCTTCTTCCTTTTCACATCTCGCGTCACATGTGTTTCTACGCCACGATAAAATAGATCCCTTCTCCTCCAATCAGGGTTGGAGATATTAACACAGTCTCCGAATTTTTTATCCTACCTTGTGTGTGTGTATATATATATATATATATATATATATATATATATATATATATATATATATATATATATATATATATATATATATATATTAAATATTGTAAATACCAAAGTACGAAACGTACCTGATTGTAAACTAATAGAAATTGTCAACACTATCCAATAGGATACCTCAAACACTACTATAATTTATTGCACTGCAAGGAAATTAATGCATTTGATAGTGATATTGGCAACACCTATTTTGTATAATATAATGGCAACGCATCGAATCGCTCGCCACTTTATATATGAATTGTTGAATGATCTGTCATTCGGTTTAACTTCTTAACTTCTTATTTCAACCTGTCTCAATACAATTTTTCTCCACTCGGTCCATGCATTCACTTCTGATATACGTCTTTTGCTTTGACGTTCCAAGGAAATATGGCCACAGGCACGTAACGGTTCCGGGAGTGTTTCCTTAGGAGTAATAGCTGGCTATAACCGGGAACAAGGGGTCACAATCCCCCTTGGCCACTTGTTATTTCCCTGTTGGTACTTATATCACATCTCGATCTTTTTTTATCTTTATATATATATATATATATATTAGGAAAATGTAATAATAAAAATAATCAATTCAAGTAAACGTGAAATATTAACATCACCATAGAAGCAAAACGTCGCCCATAATGCCTATAATAGAAAAGAACAACACCGGCCCAAATTCGAAGACTAACCAGAATTAAATCCATTTTCAGGTCTGGGTATTTAATTCTAATTAAAATACGAAATACAACCTAGGAGGCAGAACAAACGTTCACGGCGACCTTCCCAGACCCGTCCTGTGAGTCAGAGCAGGAGACAGGACAAATGCCCATATAAGTAAAACAGAATATGAACATAAAGCATAGATGAAAGTTCTTATTAAACAAGTGATTCATAGAAGAAATATATTTCTTCTATATATATATATATATATATATATATATAAAGGGTGATTAAAAAAATGGGCTAAACTTTGAGATGGTAGTCCACACCAAACCAAGCATATTTTATCATAGTTCACGGTGTTTAAATGAAACGCAAAGGCGTTATAGGGCGCTTACTCGTTTGGAAACGGCCGCTCCACAAACTTAACAGTGCCATCCTGGTTGATATTTTCTGGTTGAAGAAGAAAACCAAGTATGCAAATTTCATCTGGGGAAGAAAAAGAACCCTTATGCAAATTTCATCTGGGGAAGAAGAACCCTTATGCAAATTTTCGTAATTGGGCGAAAGTAAAGGAACTATCTAGACGTCACATTTCGGGGCCGAGAGATTGGACGAAATGGTCCCATAACTTGGCCTCCAAGAACATCCAATCTCTCGTGTTTTGACTTCTTTCTGCGGAAATATCACAAGAGTCCCGTTTATGACACTCCCCTTGAATCTGAAGAAGAACTCGTCGACAGAATTTCGGCCGCTGCTACCGAAGTACGCGACATGTCTGATCTGTTCCAGAGAGTTCCCCAATCTCTCCATCGCCGCTGTGAGACGTGCATTCAGGTTAACGGTCGCTCTTTTGAGCTATTACTCCAATCCTTATTCATTAAATGCCATTTTATAACTTCTAAGTCAATCTTGTGTTTTCGCCTCACCTCATCGGTTTCGCCATATAGCCCATTTTTTTTTAATTACCATGTATATATATATATATATATATATATATATATATATAATCGTTTGAAAGTCCAATGATAGAATAGAGAGAAGTTGCAACTACAAAAATTCTAACTTATTATAAAACCTACAAAATATAAAGAAGTATTAAATAGCGAATCTTCAATTAAATGGAAAAAAAATCCAAATTTCGAGTCATCAACCTAAAGATAATCAACAAATGTCAATGGTATGGAATCGATAATAGGAAAACAAATAAAAAATCCAAGCGTTAATACTATACACGTAGACAAGGGCTAGGCCTAAATAATTGAATTGTTCATTTCGACAAAACTCTTCGTCGAGTACAAGTATTTTCTCAAAATGAACACAAAATATGTATGTTTCTGAAGAAATAGATAGATTATATCTATAAACTATTTCTACTTGGACAACAGACATAAAGATGGAAATATAAAGGAAACAAGAATACCTGGGAAAAACTCTGCATATGACCGGACCATTGGAACCCAAAATGAAGAGACCAGTGTTGCCATTCGCAAAGGATAAAAGAAAAGATCTACTGTTGTCAATTGCAAGAAATAAATAACAGTAATGCGAAAAGGCATTAAAAGATAATTTTATACAGTAAGAACTACAAAATAGTGTGGCTTATAAAAGTAAGACTAATGTTTAAGTGGATGTAAATATAAAGTATTATTAATATATATATATATATATATATATATATATATATAGTTACCTATTTGCATTGCTTTCCAAAAGTTATACACGCAACAGTATATCCGACATAACTCAAATTTTGCTTTGATTGATTCCAAGCATAACAAGAAGGCTGTCCATTGAGTTATGTACATTCATGAGTATAGTAATAAAATAAAAGAAAATATATTTAAGTATTGTTTTTACCATTTAACGGCATACCCTATATTTAGCACATTCGGAAAAAAATTGTATGCTGTATCAATAAACCTAACAAGCTTTAATAATTGATATGACCTTCCCATAACTTTTACATAAGTTTCACAATGACTTTTCATCCCGACATTTAGGTGATTCAGCTCAGCAGAAGGCAACAACTGCCATTGCTGGGCATTTTTCAGCGCTTGGAGGATATTGGGAGGGGGGATAAAACCGGCATAGAAAGTTCTTCCAATGGCATCCCAGAGATTTTCAACGGGATTGATGTCAGGAAAATATGACGGTCACTGCATACGCTCAATACCTTCCATCAGAATGTACTTCTCCAACAGCGCTGCTATGTGTGGATGAAAAGTCCATAAAAAAAATCTGAACTCAGCTGGAGTGCTGCAGCGTAGAGTCGCATAAAGTATTCAAGGACTTGATCCGGATACCTTCTGATGACATTCCCGAAATATTATCCGCTTCTTTGTTTCAAAACAAAATTAAAAACGCGTCAAGAAAAGGACATCATAGCCATTTTTATTGCATGCAAAAATGTCTGCATCTTTTTCTGTTCATTCTAGTTTGGGAAATGTTTGACGATCATTAGTTTTGTGTTCTTTAACTGCCATGATATTAAGAACGAGACATTAGTTTCTACACATACACGAAAGAATTAGCTAGGAGAAACCTGAACGGGGTATTAAGCTTTCTCCTTGACTTCATCAAACAAATTCTTGGCGAAGTGTATTTAGCGACCCACGTGCTGGACAAAATCGGAACTATATATTAACAGGGCTGTTTATGGCACTGACTATGAATGGCAGATTTCTATCATCTCCCAGTCCAACTGCACGAATAAATGTCATAGTTTCTTGTCCTGTGACAAAATCTTCTCTGTCATTGAATGTGCAGTTAGAAAACTGAACCGATTTTATTTACCAAACCAATGCAATGACATTAGCAAACTGCAAAGCAACGCATCTATCCATTTAAAGTAAAGAGAGTTCAACATAACCAATGACTAAACCTTAGAGACTACATCCAAAAGTCCGAGGATGTACAGAAGACAGGACTGACATTCTGTTGTTACAAATCCCCATGGTGCAGGAAAGCCTACACCAAGTCCAAAGACCCCTGGTCCATGGCGAAGGGTAGTATGCAGCTTCACTTTGAACGAGGCTCCACTAGGGCAGAAGACTGACTTAACCTCAACATCACAACGCCCATGCCCGCAGGTGCGACTCGAACCCACAACCCGGCAACCGAGCGATCACAAGGAAACGCCTGCCTCCTGACCGCTCGACCATCACGTCGGTGGACTGACATTCTACATAAGTAAATACAAACATCTAATGTACACGGAAGAACCGAAATGCTCTGTATAATCTTACAAAAGTCCGAGGATGTACAGAAAACAGGACTGACATTCCACATAAGTAAATACAAGCATCTGATGTACACGGAAGATCTGAAATGTTCTGTACAATTTTACAAAAGTTCGAGGGTTTACAGAAGACAGGACCGACATTCCACATAAGTAAATACAAACATCTGATGTACACGGAAGAACCGAAATTTTCTGTACAATCTTACAAAAGTCCGAGGTGTGCAGAAGACAGGACCGACATTCCACATAAGTAAATACAGATATCTGATGTACACGGAAGATCTGAAATGTTCTTTACAATCTTTCAAAAGTCCGAAGATGTACAGAAGACCAGACTGACGTCCCACATATGTAAATACAAACATTTGATGTACGCGGAAGATCTGAAATGTTCTGTACAATCTTAGGATAAGTCCGAGGATATACAGAAGACAGGACTGACATTCCACATAAGTAAATACAAACATCTGATGTACAAGGAAGATCTGAAATAAACTGTACAATCTTACAAAAGTTCGAGGATGTACAGAAGACAGGACTGACATTCCACATAAGTAAATACAACCATCTGATGTACACGGAAGATCTGAAATGTACTGTACAATTTTCCAAATACATTGGCGATCTGGTCGTCGGAACTTTCAAGTTAAAGAAACAGGATGTTTTTGTTCTTTCAAAGACAAAATGTTTGATGAGAAACTGTCTGTCAATACTAAAAAACTACATGACATTTCATAGGCTACACACTGTGACTTTGAAGAATGTAGGTCAATTTACAGTCAAGTTTTTCAGAGGCTTACATGGAACGCAATGTATAGTGACAACAAAGCATAAGTTGTTTATAAAACAGGTATTGCAAATGTTAGTACGTTGAGTAAGAAGAATATCAATTGTAACCTTTTCCATAGAATGTAAGCTGTAATGTTTTCCACTGATTGTAAGTTGTTCACATACAGCTTTCTTTATAAATTGTATTGATTTTCAATAAATGCGTTTTAAAATATTTTGCTGTATTTTACTAGTATAACAATAAGAAGAAGGATAATGTTATGGTATATTCAGAATTAGTATTTAATTAATTGAGTTCTAATTTAATAATTTGAAAAATTGCTTTTAAATATTAGTGCCATAATTAACTAAAACTCAATTTTCGAGACAACTCATGGTTCGAGTAGTAAACGATTTTCTGTGTGTGTCTTTTTAAATAGGATGATGAAATACTATCCTGTCTTACATGTAGCTGCCCAGTAGGTAGTTTGAAGAATATTTTCTAATTCTTATTTTATATATAAAAGTGGTACAAAATCGGAAATATTTGAACCATAAACCTGATCATCATTTAAGTTGATAAACTAGCAAAAATAGTGAGCCATTATCGAGCTATAAGCAGTCATGGCACACATAGACAGTAAAAGTGTTTACTCGTTACAACGCATTTTTCTGTAAAGGATAATATTTTTATCGGAATGCTAATTACACTCGACCTTAATACTGACCGAAATTTGGGACTGGAAAACAATGCCTAATATGCATCGCGTGGTTCAGGAGATATTTAAGTTATAAGCTTGTTTTGGAATGTGTCCATTAGAATAAATTTCTTTATTCATTTAAATTCTTCACTTTTTATGATTAATGAACCATGATTAATGATCAATCACTTTAAGATATTTACTCTCTTTCAATCAATAATCTCTTTTGTAAGCGTTACGAATCTTCTAAATAAAGTGGCGCCAAGATTCCCTTTCATCTTAAAGCAGTTATTTATAAGGAGTAATCCAATTACAACTTTTTCGATTTAGCGTTTGTGAATGACAGGCAGATTTATCAATCTTTGGACAGTCTTTCTTGCGTTACTCTGAAAGTTATGGGCCATTAATATAAAGTAAATTGATTACTTTTTCCTTGTCTGAAAAATAATACAGCTCAAATTTAGGTATTACAACCTACAATTAAGCAAATTCTGTACAGATAGTTTAATACAATAACTGCTACAATATATTGCAAGTATTCTATATACAAATATTTCCAATATCATTTTAGATAATAAAAATAACTTTATTAAAATATCACATATGTAACAGCATGTAGTCATTAAACATTTTAAAACGATGATTTATAAAATATTTCATATTTTTAAAGTATATAGGTTTTAACATGTAAAACAGAAACAGAATAAAAACAAAGTAAGCAAACATCAATTATCAAAATTGAAGTGATCCTATGGTTTTGGTAATGCTGCTATACATTGTTATTCTCCACACAGTTATCATTATTTTTATTAAAATGTCAAAGGTATGTTTTAACTCTTCGTAAAGAGAATGTATGGAGTCAAACTCAGGATAGGTATTGAAATTACAAAGGTATGTGTTCTTCTAACTGAACCAAACTGTGTCTCAGGGCTCATACCTAAGGTACGCAGCTCAATC
The DNA here is from genome assembly GCA_951213105.1 of Amaurobius ferox. Taxonomy (NCBI): domain Eukaryota; kingdom Metazoa; phylum Arthropoda; class Arachnida; order Araneae; family Amaurobiidae; genus Amaurobius; species Amaurobius ferox. Next base: position 192,197,728 of record OX578133.1, read on the forward strand.
TTTTTCATTTTCTGAAACACTTGCTGGAGAAATGCGTGACATATTGCTGTTTGATGAGGCTAAAGACATTGGAAGAAATACTTATGGAGAAGAGAGTATAGAGTTCTTCTTGAAATAAATACTTTAGTCTAGAAAATTAGATACAAACGCTGGAATTAAATATTAAAAGCTTTTTTCCTCTTTTTGACATATTTCTTGGATATATCTTGTCATACTAATACAAAACCAAATGTAGATGATAAAAAGATATGCATAACTTCATATAAATGTGGATTTCATTAGATAATCTCATTGAATTGTGTTTATTCAATATATAGTAGCAAATTGCATTTGTCTAAATTTTTAAATACAACTGCTATAATCAACTGCGTATGGAAGTTGCAATATATGCTTTGCGTAACAAAAGCTTTGCCATCTGAATAGAGAACAAATTATATTCGTTATCTTGAATGTCTGTCCTGAGAATTTTTTTCCGTAAGAATATTGGAACTTCATCAACAGAATAGAGAATTCCTCATGCTGCAAAATAAACTTGCATTAAAGGCATAGCAGAGGATGTCAACGGCGTTGAGATTTAAGTATTTCAATAAAATAGAATCAGGTCGCTTTGTAAAAAACGGGAAAAGCTTTAGTAAAGGTTTTTCATTCAATACTTGCATCTTTTGTTTTGTGAAAGAGGGAAAAGTTATGGCCTTGGAGGCCTTTAAGTCGTCAGCCTTGATAAAAAAAAGCAGTGTTTTTAATATCTCCATAAAAAATGGTGTTAAATCTGATTTGAAGATCATCTGCGTTCACTAGCTAGCTCATGTACCAGTTGACGCATGCATAAAAAGAGTACATGTAAAAACATTTTGCAATATGGAAACCAAAAGTTTATATATGTATAATTAGAATAATTGAAAAGAAATAGTGAAGTAGCTATGTCAAACAAAATAATTCAATAACCAACCAGAAAAAAAATTCAAGAAATTGCCAGTCATAAACAATATATATATATATATATATATATATATATATATATATATATATATATATATATATATATATATATATATATATATATATATATATATATATATATATATATATATATATATAATATATAAAATGGAAAAAAGAAGTTATTAAAGATATTGAAGTGCTATAGCATATATGCGCAAAGCAGCTACAAATACTATACACGATATAAATATAAAAAGTATAAAAAGAATTTAAAAATTTGAAAAAAGAAGGAAGGCTTAGCGAGAAGCTTACTTAATGGCGGTAAGGGGTTGTGACCTTCCACCCCAGTTGTCAACAAGCTTGTCATAAATGCCGCGGCATTGCACTCCTGGATGCCAGCCCTGGCTGAAGCCAACCCCCGGAGTGACAATAACAATTATCACAAGACCGTTAAAAAAGAAAAGTCCAATGGTAATATGAAGACCATCACTGGATGAGAAACTAGTCCTTTAGACCACAATGACCTGTATATAACTTCGTGTTATCGTTCTGCGGTCCTGTTATGCATAGTATGGCGAACCTTCATCTGCTAAATGATATAAAATAGATTTTAACTTTGAACAATAAGCATTATTGTTACTGTATAAATTATCAATATAATGTAGCATAAAAGGAATGGGGTATTGCTGTAGATATGCTTGCTGTAGAAATGTCCGATCAAAATCAATACGGATGTCTTCATTGTAGATAATTCTCTGAATTCTAGCCAATCCCCCCAAGAATACATTCCTAAATATATTCAAGTGAAGATTGGAATTCCAATTGATCAGACCGTTTATAGGTATATTGAAACTTTTTCTTTTATCATAGATAGAAAAACTTACAGGTATTTTACTGAAATCTAAACTTAAATCTAAAAATTCCACTACATTTTTAAATGCAGCTGGATTTTTCTTCAAAATTAAGTTTGGTGGGTAGAAATCAAAATTCATACTATAATCTTCATTATCATATCCGGCTATCAAATCATCCACATAACGGAGGTATATGATTTCATTATCAAGATGTGATTGGCTTTCATAAAAATTGAGGTACAGATCAGCAAGTATGGAAGAACACCCCCCTCCCATGGGGATACCTTTAATTTGCTGATATATAGAAATTCCATTAAAAAGGTAGTTTTCTTTAATGACAATATTAATTAAAGTCTTATATTTCATGAATTCTATTGTTTTTTTCAAGTCGTATTCTTCATATAAAAGGTTTAGGATATTAGATAAGTCTTCAAGATCAATATTGTTGAAGAGTTCCTGTAAGTCATAGGTTTTAAAGTAGAATGGATTTTTGTGATATTTTAAAGACTTTATAACTTCTTGACTGTTCTTGATGATGTAACTACCTTTATTACTGATTTGATTCAACAGAGGTTTTAAAAGTTTAAGTAGAATAGAATTAACTTTTGTAATATAAGTATTACACCCGACTGTAACTGGTCTGAAACTAGTAGGGCACTTATGCAATTTAGAAATATTAATTAAGTATGGGTACTTAATTATGCCATTGTATTTAATACCTGTTTTTTGATACAAGGCTTTAATCCTATTAGAAATTTCTTGGTGAGGAAGGTTAACTTTTCGATATAGCATAACATTTTCATATTTTTCTTTTAAGGTTTGAATATAATAGAATTTGCAGGTAAATGCGTAATTGCTTGAAACTTTATCAGTGTATGTAATTATGAACTTATCTTGAATGGTCTTGAGATACTTAAAGTTCAGTTTGCAATTGTCATGTGGTTGATATAAATGTTTATAAAAAAACTTGAAGTCGTTGCATATCCTGTATCGCCATTGATTGAAGGTGAAGTCAGGTATACTGAATCGAATTGACAGATCATAGATAAATTTATCAATATCTTGCTGAAAAGTTTCATATGAATTGCCTATATGAGGATTACGATATTTTGTACCAAGTTGAAAGGCCGGTATTAAATTTCCATCCTCCAGGACAGCACCATCACCAGTGACCACATGTCCTATCAAAGGATCAGAATATGGATTATTTTCACAATTGCATGTTGTTATATTTTCAGTTTGTAGATTTTTACTTAAGAAGTTATAGTTAAAAATTCTTCTTCCCAATGGAATTTCATATCTGTAGGTTGGCTTGATTTTTAAGTTAAGTATAGGAAGATGATGTTGATGTTCTATATGATTGAAGGTTTTGTTTTGAAACAGGATATTAAGATATGCAGAAGATTTAAATTGATCCACTTCATCATTTTTCAATTTAAGATTAAGAAATTTTGATCGTTTTTTTAACCAATCACTGGGGGTGGCAAAATTAAGTTTTTGGAATAAAGTTGATTCTTTAGTTTGCCAAATTTTAATTTGTTTGGACCAAATTGTCCAAAGGGTTTGCATATATTTTTTACGTATACTCAGAACATAAATACGTATGATATCAGCTTTGTGTGTATCAAATTTATAAACATCCTGTAAAAAACTTTTAAAAGTTTCAATGCAATTATTTACATTTTTCTTTTTCCTGTTAGTACTGCGGAACCATCTTTTACGTCCTGTAACATTGCTGTAGTTAATACTAAAGTTTTGGGACGAAAAAGAATAATCGTTGTTATAAAGTTTGTTGAACATAACAGAATTGAGTCCGTAGGGGTATACGGTGTTACGCTGTAGAATATGCACGTTCTCCCACCAAATGCGATTTTCTTGTTTGATCACGAAGTCTAATATTGAAACTGTGATATTACTGAATGAATGATCTTGAAAGTGTGAGTAAAGTAAATGGCATTCTTGATTAGTGCTTGAATTTTTCCTGATGTGATTTCGATGTAAGTTGATACGTATATTCAGAGGGTTTTTTGTTTGTCCGATATAGGACAGAGCACATTTGATAAGGTATATGCATTGAAATGCCTTACAAAATAAGCGAAATTTACTTGATTTGCTAATAATAAGAGAATCTGCACAAGGGCAGAGCTTGCATCGTTTTGATTTACAAGTTTGAAATTTGAAGGTCGTCATAAAACGAAAGTTATGTCTGTATAAGGTATCAGATGTAGTAGAGCGATTGTTTGCCGCCAATTGCTGTTCAGAGGGTTGTACACAATTTACACTTTTTTGTTGTATATTACTCTCCTCTATAGGTCTAAAATACTTTCTGATAGTATTAGAGGCAGGTTGCATATTATCGATCCTACGGTTACCTGATTCCGTATTACCGGGCAATTTAAGTAAATATTAAAATATAACTCAAATGTTGCCAGTCGCTAGTTAATATAAGACTTTTTTCATCATAATATAAGATTATAGTTTATACTCCTATAATGAGTGAAATGTAGTTATACTTCATCTTTAAAAATAACTTTGACATTAAATGCAATAAAGAAATACTCCATATATCCAAATTCAGAAAGTGTATAAGCAGTTGCTATAGATGTAGAAGTAATATACGTTTTTAACAATATCTAATAATTTTTATGTTTAATTTAATATTTTATAACTTTTAAGGTTTTTTAAGATATGTACACATAAGATTATCATATATGATGTATACACAAACAAAACACTACCTACAAAACTCGCTAACAGACAAAGTAATACACAAAAAATCCACGACATATTAACACATAGCAAGTTCAGCAAGTCAGCAAACAAATCACCCTGATCAAGTCATTTTACGACACACGGAAGGCCAACTCCAACACGGCAGCGGCCCGAGAAGAACCCCAACGACAATATGACCGCTCATTAACTTCGGAATGTAAAGACAGATTCAAGAAATGTGTATATGTAATTAGCGCAATGCAGCTTGATTACAATATATACTCAAATACATAATATAGAAAATGGAAAAAAGAAGTTATTAAAGATATTGAAGTGTTATAGCATATATGCACAAAGCAGCTACAAATACTGTACACGATATAAATATAAAAAGTATAAAAAAAATTTAAAAATTTGAAAAAAGATGGAAGGCTTAGCGAGAAGCTTACTTAATGGCGGTAAGGGGTTGTGACCTTCCACCCCAGTTGTCAACAAGCTTGTCATAAATGCCGCGGCATTGCACTCCTGGATGCCAGCCCTGGCTGAAGCCAACCCCCTGAGTGACAATAACAATTATCACAAGACCGTTAAAAAAGAAAAATCCAATGGTAATATGAAGACCATCACTGGATGAGCAACTAGCCCTTTAGACCACAATGACCTGTATATAACTTCGTGTTATCGTTCTGCGGTCCTGTTATGCATAGTATGCGAACCTTCATCTGCTAAATGATATAAAATAGATTTTAACTTTGAACAATAAGCATTATTGTTACTGTATAAATTATCAATATAATGTAGCATAAAAGGAATGGGGTATTGCTGTAGATATGCTTGCTGTATATATATATATATATATATATATATATATATATATATATATCCGAGTGAAAAGGAAGAAACGTAAAACGTTGAAAGGGGAGAACCAAATGCGTTGCATATAATGGCAGGGGAGGATTGCGACTCCCCTTCCCATTTAAAGCAGCTTTTACAGCCCAGGCAACGCTCACGGTACCAATATAATACAATGGTCAGTCCCCTACATGTGCATAGACAAAGGCACCCGTATGCAAGAAGAGCAAGAACAACATCGACGCAGAAGGAATAGACACAAAATGAAAAACGATCCAAGTACCAGAGCCTATATATCAACACTTACGCATGCGTGCCAATACACCAGTATCGCATAAATCACAAAATTCCAACCTATTCCCAAGGGAAACGGCTAAACTTTTCTTTATTACCGAAAAAAGAATTATGGCATGCCCGTAAGAAATAAATAGGATAGTGTTTTTTAAAGCTTCGGTTACGATTTTTTTTATTACATTCATTGCAATCCCTTTTGAATGTGTTGTAAGCCTGGGTTCTCTTGAAATGGCCGACAAGGATGTTTCTGAAAACATTCTTAGTAAGGTTCGTCCTCCAATCTATAAGATGGCCAATCTTGATTTTGTAAAAATCGCATTTGTTGTATAAAGTTGTATAAGTACCATATAGTAGATGTTTATTTATTGATATGTCCAAAAAATCCACTGCACCATTCTCGTCGACTTGGTTTTCGATCAATTCCAATTCTCTTGGATAAAAGGTGAAATTGAAATTAGATGTGCCTTCAAAATACCCCAAGAGCACATCGTCCACATAACGGAAATATGGCATCTCATAAAGAATATGTGTGCCTTTTTCATAAGCAGATATATAGATATCTGCCAAAATGGATGAACAGGCTTCCCCCATGGGTATACCTTTAATTTGTTGGTAATTGCCATTTCCGTCATGTAAGATATTCTCTTTTAGCATCAAATGTACGAGATCCAAATATCTACGAAATGTAATAAACACTTTCAGGTCATATTCTTCAAGTAAATTCTTCAGTATTAGGTACAGCTGTGTTAAGTCAATATTGTTAAACAAATCTCAAAAGTCATAGCTTTTAAATCTGATGTCCTTATGACAAAATTTGAGGCGATTTATGACCTCTTGTCCGTTCTTAATCATAACACTACTTTGCTTATTAAGATTAATCATAACATGTTTAAGGATTTTCAAAAGCTTCAAATTAGCCTGGGTTAGGCAAGTTCCACATCCAACAGTGACTGTGCGGAATTTGACAGGTACTTTGTGTAATTTAGGAATAAGAATTAAATATGGAAACTTGACAGATTTCAATTCTATTCCTATACGTTTGTATAATGCCTTTATCCTGTTAGTCAAAACATTACCGTTATTGGACAATTGAGAATACATGGTGCGATCTTGGTAACACATTTGTAAAGTGTCCACATAATATTTTCTACATGTAAAGGCATAATGTGAAACAATTTTATCTGTATAGGTCAAAACAAAATTTTCTTTAACACAATGAATGGAAGTTGGAATGGAAGGACCCTTGGTATTATGATGTTGCTGTAGGTAGTGTAGACGGAATGCGTTGTAAAAGTGACATTTCCATTCTTTAAAAGCTTGGATAGGTAAACTATACTTTACTGCCAATTTGTAAGTGAAAGCTTCTAGATCGTTGTTAAAATCCTCTAAAGCATCTTTAAAAACTTGTGTCCGAAATTTCGTACCAAGTCGAAAAATTTGTTTTAGTTTATGATCCTTGATCACTGCTAGATCGCCTGTAATAATATGGTTATGAAAATGATCTCTGTGAATGCTATCATGACATTTACACTCTGCTGTTCTATATATGTTCTATATATATTTACATTAAATAAGTGCAGCAATTATGTGAAGAAGAAAATTAGATCAAGACTAATTATTTTCTACTAATAGTGAACTAATTATCAGGTAACTTATTGATTCTACCTTTTTATTCTCCATAAGTAATCATGCACTGTTGTGAAAATTAAAAAGAAAACTCCAAATCTTTCTCTCCATAAAGTCTGAAGTCATTACTTTAGAAATTCCAAATCTAAATGTCAAACGTAGCAAAGGATCAGAGGTCATAACTGAATTATTCCAGAATAAATGTTTTACAGAACGACATAAAGAGGGCATAGGCATTATGGCGCCAGACAGTTTCGGGAATGGATTTCTATGTAGCAGTACGTTTCGAAATTTATTGATTGGGTATCACGAAAAAGTGTAAAAGGAAGAATCCTCACTTGAGAATTCCGTTTTTTGGGCGCCATTGAAGACAAATGACACCTGCATGTCATGAAAAGTTTTGAAAAGAAACATTTTTGTTTTCTTTAGAGAATGAAACTTGTATAGGACTCTCTTTTTTCTTTTTTTTTTTTCGCTTTCGATGCCGTAACGTGAATGTTGTTTCTTCTAAAGATATTATTGTAGTGTTTATAATATAACTGTAGTATTTAAGATTGTAATTATTAAACAACTGCAATTGGCCGTTTCAAAAGGTTTATTTTTGGATGTCAGTTAAACATGAACGTAAGATTTTTAACTGAAATTTCAATTTCGTGTTGAATTTCGTACAATGGAAGATTTTAAAACACATTGTACTAATGTAATAACGGATTTTATTTTATTTTCAATGTTATGTTCAGAAAATTTGGGATGCATTTCTTGAAACATTTACTGAAAAGATAACGATGAATATCAGATTTTGTTTCAAAATAATTTCCAAGTTATAGTGAAACTCGGATGGTAATTATTTTTGTGAATCAATTTTATTTCAGATTTCACGGAGTTCCCCTTATCAAGTAATTCCTTAAGCCTCACCTTTATCATATAAACACCAGTGTTTCGCCTACCTGACCGTAATTAAATTTTGGCATTGTTATAAAACACACAAGAGTACTGGAAGCTTACATGCCTGTGGATATTATATGTCATACTTTTCATATGTATGAGTATAACACCCCCAAAATGCATGTTTTTTATATTTTTAAAATCATGGTATCGAAGAACTGTTTAACTTTCTTAACTGCACCCAAAACTGTGTTCCTTCCTTCCGAACGTGAGCCGGATAGAACCTTTGACCCTTTATATGTGATATTATATATCACCCATAATCACACCTCGATGGGGTGAGGGGTCCGCTGAATGCTAGATCTAAAAATCAAGGACATAGCTCGGTTAAAAATTTATAATTAATCAAGGGATCGGTTCATGCATTATTTTTCAGGTGTAGTCTGATATACACTCATAGTCATAAAAATTTGCGCACCAAAAAAATGTGAGATTGCAACGAAACTTGGGATGAAGGTACGTGTTAGGTAGATATGCAAATAATTAGAAATACAGTGTGATTGCGCATTGCGTAATGACACCAGAATGAGTTGAACTTCGTTCTTCCTGGTTCAAAAAAAGGTACGTAGAAGCTTCTTGCCTCTACTTAATCTGTTGCAGAGAGACGCTTTTTCTTAAGGGATGCCGTTACGCCGCGATCAAAGACAATATGATCAGCTGTCAGAGTTCAAGTGCGGAAGAATCATCGAGATGATGAAAGCCGGGTGGTCAGCTCGGCCAGTAGCAGACCACCTAGGCCGTTCTGACTTTACAGTGAGGAGGTATTGGGACCAGTGGACGAAAGAGAAGTCGCATATACGACGGCCAGGCTCAGGACGCAAACCGACAGGACGACTCGGCAAACCAATAACCTAGAAGACAGCTAAATCACCCGACAAGCACGCACAGCGCCAACTGCATCACTGTCCGTCATCCGGACACAGGCAACACCTCTACTACGGGCCCTTGTATCTGTCCGTACCATCGCGAGGCGCTTGGCTGAAGGAAATTTGGTATTGCGGCACCCAATACCTGTGTTGCCAATAACACCCACCCACCGTCACCTCCGTTTGGAGTAGTGTCGCGCTCGACGGGATTGGACCGAAACTGAATGGAATCAGGTCGTCTTCAACGACGAATCGAGTTTCAATTTGGCCAGTGATGACAACCGCGTACGTGTGTGGACGCCCCACGGTGAACGCCTCGATCCTGTTTTCGCTTGACAGCGGCACGCCGCTCCCACAGCTGGCGTGATGGTTTGCATTCGCATACGACACCCGGTCACCTCTAATATTGATCCACTGAACCATGACAGCTCAGCGGTGCGTTCGTGACATCCTTCAATCACATGTGTTGCCACTCATGGCAGGGCTCCAAGGAGGCATTTTTCAACAGGATATTGCTCGCCCACACAGCAAGGGTGTCACAGGAATGCCTCCGCCACATTACCACCCTACCCTGGCCTGCCCTATTCCCAGATTTGTCACCGATCAAGCCTGTCTAGGATCACTTGAGATGGCAAGTTGGGCAGCCTACGAGTCTGGTCGAACTAGAGGCGCATTTACAACAACTCTGGAATAAGATGACGTAGGACACTATACTGGACCTGTATGCCTCAATGTCCGCGCATATCGTATCGTGTATTCGCGCTAGAGGTGGCCCAACTGGGTACTAAAACCATTTGTAGTTTTTCTGTTATAAATTATCCATTTGCTTTGATTTTGTAATCACTTGCTTATATCAACGTTGCACACACATATATAAAATTTTGTTCGATTTTGACAACCCTTTTTTGGTGGCAAATTTTTATGGCAATGAATGTATTTAGGAGCTGCTGTTAAAATGTGAAATCTAAATAGCACGTCAATTTTAGCATACCGTACAAAAAATCGAAGAGGTTTAAAAAGCACAAAAAATATATATTTCCTAAAAATTCATTCATTCAAATGTGTCTATTAATCGTATAGACTCCATTCAAAGTTTAGTTATTCGATCCAATGGTGCCAAGAAGGAAGCTCTGATAATATTTTAGGTAGCTGAGGAATTGATTTTTGTAAATATCGTCGTAAATCGTGGTAACACATAAAATAACTAATAGACTACTTCGAAATTAAAAAGGCCAAAACCGTGCACTTACTCGTGCCTTGAAGTACCTATGTTCCAAATTTCATGGTCATACGACGCTTAAATTTATGGTTACAGACTGCATATACAAACACATTTCTTTATTATATATATATATATATATATATATATATATATATATATATATATATATAAGAAAATCAAAAAAGATCGAGAGGTGATATAAGTGCCAACAGGGAAGTAACAAATGGCCAAGGGGGATTGTGACCCCTTGTTCCCATTTATAGCCAGTTATTACTACTGAGGAAACACTCACGGAACCGTTACGTGCCTGTGGCTATATTTCCTTGGAACATCTAAGCAAAAGACGTATGCCAGAAGTGAATGCATGGACTGAGTGGAGAAAAAGTATTTTGGATTGAGACAGGTTGAAATAAGAAGTTAACCTGAATGACAGATCATTCATCAATTCAAATATGAAGTGCCGAGCCATTCGATGCCTTACCATTATATTATATAAAATAGGTGTTGCCAATATCACTATCAAATGCATTAATTTCCTTGCAGTGCAAAGCATTATAGTGGTGTTTGAGGTATCCCTTTGGATAGTGCTGTTGTTTATATAATATAATGGCAACGCATCGAATGGCTCGGCACTTTATATTTGAATTGATGAATGATCTGTCATTCGGGTTAACTTCTTATTTCAACCTGTCTCAATCCAAAATATTTTTTCTCCACTCAGTCCATGCATTCACTTCTGGCATACGTCTTTTGCTTTGACGTTCCAAGGAAATATGGCCACAGGCACGTAACGGTTCCGTGAGTGCTTCTTCAGGAGTAATAGCTGGCTATAAACGGGAACAAGGGGTCACAATCCCCCTTGGCCATTTATTATTTCCCTGTTGGCACTTATATCACCTCTCGATCTTTTTTGATTTTCTTATATACAAGACATTAATAGAGCAGCATTGCGCTATATGACTTAGCAATTTCTATTAGTTTACAATCGGGTACGTTTAGTACTTTGTTATTTACAATATATATATATATATATATATATATATATATATATATATATATTATATATATATTATATACATATTTATATATATATATATAACCATATTTATGCCTACATTAACACAACCTTAAAACTGAAAACATACGTATAGGCGCCAAGCAGCTCAACCAAGTATATTTATATAAATGAAATATAATGAAAGAGAAGAACAACAATGTATCAAAAGTAGCCGGGGGAGGGGGTTGTGACCCCCACTTCCCGGTTAAGTCAGCTTTATGTCATGACGACACTCCTGGAAGCTGATACACTGCCGAAAACCAAGTACTCAATACTTAAAACACAAAATATATATCAAAAAAGTACAGAAATTACAAAATTCCCATCTCTGTACTTTGTAATTTCTGTACATTCTGTGCTGACTTAACCGGGAAGTGGGGGTCACAACCCCCCTCGGCTACTTTTGATACATTGCTGTTCTTCTCCTTCATTATATTTCATATATATGGCAATGAATGTATTTATATAAATGAAATAATATATATATATGTATAATATTATTTCATTTATATAAATAATATTGATAAATGAAAGAATAATATATATATATATATATATATATATATATATATATATATATATATATATATATATATACATAGACGACCCGACGTAAAATATGCAACACTGTGAACATTTGGCCGTATAATTATGCAGTATGCGAGACAAACGTAGTTTGCCGATCTATGAAAATAATCTGAAATTCAAGTAGATCGCATGATTAGAGCGCGTGATAAAAGGGCTGGAAATGGCAGATGAGACAAAAGTTGTTGCTGACTGCTCCTACGGAAACCCGTATTCCAAGCTGTTTTTCGTTTTAGAAGACACGTGTGGTTGAAGAAATGTCTGACCGACGATTCGGAAGTCCGTTTCAGCATTTGGACGATTATGCGAGGGGATTCATTTTCGGCCTACATACCTGGATGGTTATACCAGCGTATCGTCGCTAAAATAGGCGTAGATGCGTTTACTGTGCAAAGGATTTGGAGAAGATGGATTGAAGGAGGACTTGTGAATCGTCGCAGTGGCACAGGTCCATCCCAGCCGTACGTCAGCAAGCGCTGACCGACGCATTCGAAGGCATGCACTGGTGGCCCCATAAACGACGACTCTTGACATTCTTCAGAATTTGCAGGTTGCATTGTATATTCCAATATCAGCGAGAAAAGTTTCTCTACAGTTGGCCGAAAGCGGTTTGCACTCAGACAGTTCTTTACGGAGACTGCCATTGACGACAAGATACGGATGCAAGAGATTACAATGGTATTGAGCCCGAGCCGCTGGGACGACTGAATGAGAAAACGTGGTGTTCAGCGACGCGTCTCGGTTCTGTTTGTCGAATGGCAGTCGTCGTGTGAGAGTCTGGAGGCGACGTGGAAACAGATCCAATCATGATGTGACTGCGGAACGCCATACTGCTCGAAAACGAGGCATCAGGATTTGGAGTGCCATCTATCTGTTTCGATAACCGGTCATCTCTGGTTCATATCAGAGGCACAATGGCGGCACGACGGTATGTTGATGAGGTGCTGCGGCCGGTTGCAATGGCCGCAACACTACACTCAGCAGTTGAAAAATGCTGTTTCACAGTACGATAACGTGCGATCGCACACGGCAACCATCAATAGACGTACCTTGCAAGGTATCCAGGCGCATCCTTGGCCTCCGCTGTCTCCAGATCTCTCACCCATCAAGCATGTATGGGACGTGATTGGACGCCGTTTGACTGCCCTGATCACACCTCAAACAGAGGACAACCTATGGAGGAGGGTTGGATGCATATGACCATCCATTCCTCATGAAAATATCCGCAAGCTCATTGCATCTGTTGGTCGAAGCGTCGCTGCTTGTATCCCCGCAAGAGGTGGTCCTACATCCTGCTGATCACCGTGTCTATGCCATTACTGTATTACATTATCCTTCTGGAATTCACGTCACTTATTTATACATGCCATCTCTGTCTGTGTGCCATTTATCATCACACTATTCGATCTTTAATGGTGTCGCATTTTGTGTGTCGAATAATATATATATATATATTTCAACATTGAAATATATATATATATATATATTTCAACATTGAAATATATATATTTATATATATATATATATATATATATATATATATATATATATATATTTCAATGTTGAAAATAAAATAATAGTGTGCTTGCATTAGAAATTTTAATATAAATATTTAAATTACCAAGATTTGTTGATGAAAAAGTTCTAGATAATAAGTCATACTATTGCAGAAAACAAATGTTTTTCATTTTTAACTCAAAATATTTTTAATTCAAATATATACTTTATAATTATACATTTAATGTTGCATTTTGTAAAAAAATGCATAGATGCTGACGCTATTTGGACATTTGTTCTAAACATGGAATCGAAAAACATTGTAAGCCGCAATTAAAAGGTCATGTAGTCTCTTCTATATATTTTCGAAAATTCTCTCCCCACAGACTAGGATCTAATAAGATATTTCGAAATGAAACTACTACAGTTTAAAGCCGAGGTCTAGCCATACCGGAGCCACGGTCAATAGAGGAATGTATGACGACAGATTCCAAATAATTTTCCATTATTTAAAAGCGAAATTCAAACGTCACATTGACAATATACATTTTTACAAGTAAAAATGGTAATAGATGTTAAAAATGGTATATATGGCGGTATATATGATAATGCACACATGTTAATTTGGCTATAAGTCATAATATATAATAAAAATGCAAGTCTCAACATATAAAATTTAGATCGGATCTGCACCACCTTGAGCCATCTTCTTTTATACACATCTGTTGAGTCTTGTCTGGTCATGCCAGCTAACCGAGTCTTCAGATCTCTGATTGAATACAGGAAAAAGTTCGCATTGATTTCTTGGAATGATTGTTAATTACAAAATTTATATGGAAAATATTAAAAGTAGCCCAAAGCCTATTCCCACTGAAAAGCCAGTTCTTGATACGGAAGTTGCAGTAAATGCAATGGACACACGGAAAAAATATCTTGTCCCCCTCTTCATTGCCTTCGTATCCATTTGACCAAAGTGCGTAACCAGCCTAAGTACGTATTGCCCCCTCACTGACCCAGAGTGACCTGAAAGGAGACCTTTTTAAAATAGGTGATAAATTCATGGAAATTCAAAGAAAAATTATCGAGGATAAGTTTTAATTTAAAACCTTTTTGCGTAATGAAGAAAACTAATATTGGAAAAGTTGGATATTAGAGTTAACAGCATAACTCAGCTACTTAAAGAGCCAAAAACGCAATGGGCTAATGCCTGGGGATGTGAATATATATGAAATTAAAAAAACTGGTCTATGAATAAAATATATGAAATTAAAGATCTATTAGGCGTGAAAATTAAAACAAAAAAATACAGTCACCAAATGTTTCTTGGCAGACGTGGAACCATAGCCCCAATTGTTGCTTAATGTTCACCACTCACTGGAATGTCAAAAAAGAAACATGAAAACTTGTGCAAACTTCGGAGACGCACACACTGCAAGTTGTAGAGGATACCCTAAATTTCAAATAAAAAGTTCTCCGACCTTACAACCGTAAATTTGACAGTAATTCGCACTCGAAGGGGAGAGCTTTAATTCCCCTTCCCCACCAAGAAGATTTCCCAGAACACCCCTCAAAACCGTTGCTCCTAAAAGCAAACCCGCTAAAGAAGATAAAACCATAAATGACTATCTTGAATTTCAAAATTTACTGTTACGGTTTGAAAAAAATGCACCCTAATTCTTAAAGTCTTCAGAAACTCCATAAAAGCAAATACCCCGGTGAACAGAATTTCCCTGTTGTTGATGTTTGTGCACTAGCTATACATAATTCTCCTGACTATGGCTCTTAATATGACTCGGACATCCCTGCCCTCTAAACCACTTTCACTGACCCCAACCCCCATTTCTTGGTCGTCTTCACTGGCTCAAAGACGTGTTCTACAGAGCAATGTTACAGCCCTTCTAAATTTCCCTTTATTTCGCGAGGATAAATGTATCCTCTGTTTGAAATCCTGCGACTCTGATTTGAGACTTGTCCCAATTTTAACCTAAGGGCACCACTAGATTCCTTGTACCATTTTTCATATAAATTTATATTTCTATGATTCCACAACCCAATTAGAGTAGTGTCAAAAGGCAACACATCTTGTTGTCCTGGATACTCCGAAACTGACTTTCTTTGAGTTAGTCTCTTACATACATGGTAAGCAAAAACAACGAGTTAATTAAATTTTAGATTATTTCAAATTATAGAATATAATTTTTATGTTGCTGTTGTTGTTGCAAATCCCCTAAGACCAGCAGAGCTAGATCAAGTCCATGACATTATACAGCCTAAAGAAATCCAGCACTAACAACGGACTGGCAGCAAGGTCCCGCGAGGAGAGCCCCAGGCACGCAAGAATATAAACAGGGGAGGCCTGCTCAGAAGAACACTTGGTGCAGACCTCAAAACACTTAGAGCCCTCAGTATATATCATAGATCTGAGATGCCCACTGAGAAAGCGAGAAAGAGTAGTTTGATCCTGTCTATTACAACTAAGCGCCAGAATTTTTATGTAAGTAGCAGCGTTTCAAATACAGGATGTGTCAAAGTGATTGATCAGGCTTATAACGTTTGAAAGGATAAAGTTAAGAGACATCCTTGCAATTGGGAAATTGTTTTGGATTGCAAGTAATGTTTGTCTAAAACATTTTCAAAACTGTGGAAATGTTTGCATAAAAATACGAAATCTAACTTTTTATACTGACGAACTTTTATTATTTCTAACTTTTTATAAGAACAAAATGACAACATACGCTAAAAATGTTCATACACTCTAGTGTCTAATATAATAATTAGCTAGCATGGCATCTGTGCTTATTAAATAGAAGCTTGGTAAATAAAAAAAATCCTACCGCACCAAAAAACCACGATTTTACCAAGCAGTTTTTGAAAAAATTAGGGACTAACCACAAAATTAAGTTTTAGTGTATTTTGTGTACTTATTTATGCATCAAGACACTATTTAATTGTTATATGGATCCCAACAATTTGTCTCCTGAATATCATCATGGGTTTTCTTTTAAAACCATCAATTTTTAATGTACTCCAGATATCCTGCAAATACTTTCAGTAATCAAATTTTCCTGGCTAAGATGGTCTATAAAAATTTATTTTTTGTATTTTTATGCATATACGTCTAACTATTTTAAAAGTAATTTCATGCCATACTTTTTTACGATTTAAAACAATTTTCAGTGGCAGTATATATTTAGGTTTAAAAGTTATATGCTTAATCAGTCTTTTTAAATCACCCTGTATATCAATACACATACATTGTTATTCCTATATATGTTGGTTCTGAAATTCCTGTGTCTTGCGTATTTTGATATATTCAGATAAATCACACGTTTCCAAAAGTTACAATGCGACATTTCTCCAGTATATTGTTTTTATTTCACATTCTATCTTGTCACATTCAATGACGCTTTGATCTGTTTTACTTCAACTCATGCTTTTATTTGGACTTTTGAAGTTATTATTGGTAGTATATTTGTTGACATTACAATATCCGTATTTAATATTGCATGCATGTTTTCACTGGTGACATCGGAATCTTAAGAAAAGATTTAAGAGCATTTGTTAAAATGAAATGTATATAGATTGGTAGTTTCACTTGTTTAAAAACCATTTCTATATTTAGAAATACCATTCAGTTTCAGATATTTTTAATTTAGTGTTGACTTATTATCTATCTGGGACTAATATTACAATCATGTTGAAAATAATCCATTAATGCTTCGTATAATACTTCGTAAAGTGCTTTGTTAATAGCAGCATTAAAAGTTGATAAAAATCATCAACGTTAATCAAAATTGGAAGTTTTTAAGGCAAAAAAGATCTTTCGTCGCAAGGATACAGGCACAGATTAATATCTCTAGCTAAAAGCAAAAATGCGTCTGTCAATAATAGTTGTATCACGTGCCTCAGGAAAGAAATTGTCGCTAAAGAAGAATTTGAAACAAAAGGAAAGGAAAAATCCAGAAAGAATGAAAATAAAATTATAAACATTCAAAACACCCACTCAGCTAATAAAAATACGAAAGTTAGTAGCTAATGATAAAACAAATGAGGAAACAACCAACTTTTGGTAGATATATGAGCAACACCATCAATTAACCACAAAATTAATGTAAAACTACTAAATCTTTATAGTGATTTTCATTCTTTTTCAAAGTTTGTTCCTATCATTTGTATCGAAATTCCGTTTTTCAAATATTTTAATTCTGGGTCATGTGATGCACCTATTTATTAACAGATGTGTTCTTGTCTTTTGTTAATGTGGTTGCTCTCTCATTGACGAAATTTTTTAATGATTTTTTTTTTCTTTTTTACTGCTTTGTCAACTGGTTGATATTTTTTATCATCTTTTTATGCTGTGATAAATGAACTACTTTTATTATAGATTAATTTCGACAGCAGTTTGAGCTCAATTTCACACATTGTTACAACTTAATAATAATAGTTTAAAACTTAGTAGATGATGACAAAAAATTAGTATATGATGACAAAATTGTTTTACTGACGATAACTAATATTTCATTATATAATGTCGGTAATATTATCATATGGGACTAATATTATAATACTATACATGTATTATATAATATAGAGAAAATACTTCTTTGACCAGCCGGTCCGATATACCCGAAAGTGTAAAAAAATATCTTTGGGGGGCTATGTTTGGAAGTAAAAACAGTGCCATCCACTGGATCCGTACCCTCCATCCCTTAACGTCAACCTATCGGAAGGACTTACCCACATATTTAACGTGCCCGTACTCCGCGTGAACACAGGTACAGTTTGGGAAGCTCCAAGAATCGAATTCGGGTCACCCGAGTGCAATCCTTGCTTGCTAACCACTGGGCTGCTCCATTCTGTATATATATATAAAATACATAAAATGACTTAAAAAGCCAAATCCTCTTCTAAAAATTTAAAAGAACATTATATATACAGCGGTAAAGCGCCATGCTGCTTTATACAAGTGTATAAATAAATAATCTCCCAAAAAGGACACGTGCCTATATACCCATAAAGATGTTAATTCTGGGAATGTTAATTTTGGGAAATAAAAATCACACTGTGACCTCTAGACATTAATTGTTCAAGTGGCTTGATGCTCATTGACTTGCCCCAAACACGAATTTCTTATTGATTGCAGTTGATTTCACCTCAGTCGCTTAAGCCATAGCCAGGCGAGAAATCTAGCGTCTCAGCCAATGTGCTTATCATAAATCTGGTCATAGAAAGTGATTTGCAGATGAAGTCTGGAAATGCCTTTTTCTTTTAGACTGTCTATCGCCACTTATTTAATGCCCAGTAATTCCCTCTACGAAATATCTAAGTTCCATTCGGATTTTAATATCAAAACCAGCAAATTGGCTAGCAAATAATGAAGATTGTTCGAAACGAATAAAAGCAGCACCATATAAATAACACTCAAAAAATTATACGGAAACAAGTATGATTTTTGACATGTTTCCGTTTTTGAAAGTAATGATTTGTTGTACCGTTAAGGCGGTTTTTCTGTCGCAGAGGCTGCAAAAATTCTGACTGCAGGCGAAAGATATCACATGATCTGAAATAATAAAGAACATTATATAAGAAAATTTAATAAAGGAATTTGAACACAGTGGAATGTTTACTATGGATTTAATCAACACAGAATAATTTTCAGTCATGGATCATAAACTCTTTATACATGCATTTTAAAATCATTTTGTAATAGAAGATAGAAATAAATGCATTTGAAATTAAAAACGTAAATGTGAGATTTAAGTTCGCTTCAGAAATTAATTAACAACATTCACATGGTACACTTTCAAATCAATATATACACAAAAGATTAAGATTATGCAAATTGAATGGGGAAGAGTATAGTACAAAATAAAATAATTTTATAATGAAAAGTTTGCTATTTATACATTATAATGCGGCTGGATTTCTAGCTTTACCTTAATGTAACTGATGATGTACTAAATTACTTTCCACAAAGTTTGTTGGCAAAAAATATCGCTTTCATGACATTTAAAAAAATTAAGTAATGGGTGACACTTTTCTTAAACAAATTCATTGATTATTTTAAGAGAAACGCCTTAAACGTGTTATCTCACTTTAAAAATAGTTCAATAATGAGTAGTTATTTTTCACATTACTAACTTTTAATTTTAATTCAGAAATTAAATTATGGAGTTGTATTAAAAATGCCAAAAACGTAGTGCTTTGTTTAGCATGGCACATGTTAGTGGTCTGTTGTATATCTCCTTTTTAATGCTAGTTACACACACACGCACACATACACACATACCTAAATAAATATATATATACTAAAAAATGTACTCGTTGCCAGATATTTAATATAAAGACCTCTGACTAAAATTACACCGAAACTTACAGCGAAATCACAGGACCCCCGGTAATACGCCTGGTTTTAACAAAGACGAAAGCCACACCGGAGCACATACGTCTACACAACGATCGTGTCGCTTTTTAAAATTATTGACGATTTTGTGAAAATCGCCCAAAATGATGATTCAACATTAAATAACTAAAAACTTGAATTGTATTAAAAAAAAATCTCGACGAGGCGTTTGTTCTAGCTCTTCTAGGTACTCAGTGTACCAAATTTCATGATTTCATGGCTGTACAACGCTTAGATTTTTCGCTACAGATGAGCGAACGGACAGACAAACATCTTTTTCTATTATTATACTACCGCCTTCGGCGACCAGCCTGTTCGCTACCCTTGAAAATTCTGACAGTGGCAAACTCGTTGACGCCATAACCCCTTGGAGTTAACAAAGTTTGTTTTAGTTTAATGACGTTAAAACTAATAATACATTTTAAGATGAAAAGTAATGTTCTAGGTGTGGTTCTTGAAAATTGATTTGTAAAGTGAATTTATTCTAATGTTTGTGAACTGTGAGATTCTGAGGATTTCTGTACCTGTAAACCTAGGAAAGGGATCCCTTTGTTGTGTACTCACAGCCAGGATCAGCTGCTCCTATATTTTTATAGAGGTATGCTCCTCTATTTTTTTTTACTTAAATGAAATTGTATCTGTTTGTCTGCATTTTCAGTATTGCATCGCAAATGACATGAAAGTATTTTTGAGACTGATGATGTTGAATGTGAATTCAGTATTTAAGAAATAACGATGCTGCTTTAACGATGCTGCTCAGCGATTGCCCCCCCCCCCCCCCACCACCCGATGCATAAATGCACCGCGACAATCTCCATAAAACCGTATATAAAAAGCAATTACCGATGACATTTGCAAATATAATAAATATAATAATTTCATATAAATATAATAATTTCACTCTGTATACTGTTACCACTATCTGATGTATACAATACATCACCACAATTTGATCAACCATAATTCAATCATTAAAATTTTATAATGACCATATGCTAAGCTCTTAATTCCATCATTTAAAATATAACGTAATTTTCAAACCCGAGGCATAATGCACCGCGACAATCTCCAAAACTTTCTTTTTATATATTTTTTTCTCCATAGAAACACCGTGCGCCCGAGCGCGCATGTGGGTTAAAAAACCCAGACCACACGACAGACCCGAAGGTTCATTTCAGCTTAATGTGTGGCCGGGCGCGCATGTGGGTGAAAACTACTTTCGCGGTTTAGCCGAGAAATTGAAAATCATTACTTCTTTAAATTCCGGATCGTGCGGCTACTTTTTACTATTTATTGACCAGATTGGGCTTGTAAGAAAGCCTGATCATTGAGCTATCTAAAAATGTAAATTATTAGTCGAAATTGTCGGTACTTTTCCCGACGCGAGGATTTAAAAACGAAAGTTCGTTTTTGAGCCGAAAGTGACTTTTGCTTTAAAATCTTTAAAAATATTAGAATTTGTCCCTGAGATTTAAAATTGATATATTTTTACACGCAATTGTCTGCTCTTTCCGGTCGTGTGATTTGTTTTTTCTACGACGTCCAGATGGTGGAGAAAAAAGGAGAAAAAGGGGGGAAAACGTTCGAAGTCGTATAAAATATTAAATAACAAAAAAATAATTCAAATTTTAAAATCGGTTTTCACTTGTCACGTGCCAATATTTTCTAAAAATTTCGAAGCAATTTGTGAATTTTAAATTCGCTTAAAAAATGTTTGAAAAATTAGGTCTCATAGGGTTCAATGTATTTCATTTTTTCAACCCGGGTTGAATCTAAAACTAATCTGGTGATATTATTCATTTATATTCCAATAGGTCCCACAGACAGTCTGAACAACATACTAAAATTTCATTTTGATAAAGTAATTTTTTCGGCAGTTATCGTGCTAACGGACAGACAGACAGAATGAACAAAGTCATAAACACTTTTCTGTTGTAAAGTGTTAAAAATAGGTTTTCACGTGTCACCTTCCCCCCACCCCCGGGTCTCCGATTGCCAAATTTCGTAGCTCAGCGACGCGCGATCGCTGAGCCTATAATGTATAAGACGCACACACACGCGCAGAGAGAGAGAGAGACACACAGATATTGCTTTCTATTATATAGACTAAATATATGACAACCAAACTTTGTCGCAATCAGTTTTTTTTTGCAATTTCTGGGCCCATTGCACGGTCGCAAAAATCGCAAAGCAGCAAAACGGGGTCCAAATTAAGCTTGAACGGTTTGAATGGGTTCATTGGAGAGTCATAATACAACGTAAAATTTGTATCAAGATACGAGCAAGAGTCGCCAAAACGGTTTGAGTGGGTTCATTGGAGTATATGATACACTGGCTTCCAAAAGTTAATTACGGACGATAAAATCAACAAAAATGGAAAAGTAAAGCTTTGATTAACTCAAAATTGTACATGAAGGTAGCAAATGTGTTTATGCAGTAAAGAAAACAAGAATTATTTTTTATTTTATTTTATTTTATTCAATTTACGTGGCAACTACAGATGAAATCCAGTTCCAATAGCCACACAAAAATATAAAGAACAGAATATAAGATACAAGAATACTAAGACGTATACATGTCAAGCGCATTCAAACAGGCTTTTTTAAAACAGATAGGAGTCAAATAAAATATATCAATATTAGTACAATAGGTTTTTATATAGATCAACAAATTTATAGATAGAATAGCATTTAAGGTAGTTGTGTTTAACAGTAGCATTGTGAAACAAAGTTTTTTTTCTAGTATTATTAACAGGTATATGAAATTCCAGGCAAGAAAGTAAAAGTGGGGCAATCAGTAGTATTATTTAAAACTTTATAATAAAACAAGAGACAGGACCATTTTCTTCTTTTTTTAAGAGACATTAAATTATATTTTTGCCTGAGTTCACTCGTATGCATATCATAAGGATAATAGCCAGTCAATCTGTAATCAATAGTACGTAAAAGTTTATTTTGCCCAATTTCGATTCGTTGAGAATGAAGACCGTAAACAGGGTCCCAGATCATTGCACAATATTCCAATATTGGCCTGACAAGGGTATTAAAGATAAAGGAAATAATAGTATCAGACCTGGCAAAATCACGAGATCGTCTTAGGGTGAAACCAAGTCTTTGGTATGCTCTTTTAATAGTATTGTCGATATGACTCTGAAAGTTGAAGGTATCATCGAAAGTGACACCCAAATCACTAATATGAGTACAACGCGATAAAAGTAAATTATTTTAAATGTAGTTGTAATTGAGAATATTACGGATCCTAGCAATGCTCATAACATAGTATTTAGAGACGTTTAAATGGAGTTTATTTAAAACAGTCCAGTTATACAGTTCATCAAGATCTCTCTGCCTCAATTCACAATTGGTCAAAGGTTGATTTTCATATAAAGTTTCAAATAGTCTGCAAACATAAGACATTTTGCAGTTTTAAAAATCCAGGGAATTTCATTGATAAAAGTTAAAAAAAGGAGTGGGCCCAGATTAGAACCTTGAGGAATACCAGAGGAATTACTGTATAGTCTAGAGTTTACATCAAGGCATTTTACAGAATCTGTAATATAAGAGTCTGTAATATAACAGATAGAGTATTTACAGACTCTATCTGTAATATAGGAGTACAACCACATCGCCAAATCAACACTAAATCCGGCAGCAATTAGTCTACGGGCTAATTTCCCCAGATCGATGTGATCAAAAATGAAAATTTGCATTGCTTGCTTAAACTTTTGGAAGTTAGTGTATAACTTGAAAATTGCATCAAGAAAGGAGCAAGCGTCGCCTAACAAATAACTTTAAAGGAACGATGATTTAAAAATCGCTCTTCCACCCCCGGGCATTTCAATGTAAATTGATTCTTATTGGAGTAGAATTTTAATCTTAATTGCTATTTTTGAAGTTAATATCGTAGAAGAGTGATTTTTTTTCAGGAAATGCTTATAAGAATGTTAACATCTTACATATCAAAAACCAAATTTCAATCCGTTATATTCTTAAAATTAGATTTTTGCATTTTAATCGCTTTTTAAGCAGGCGGGCAAAACTCTCCCTCTTGTTTACCAATTACCCCAATTCTGTAAATTCTTTCATATGACTTGACTCGCTCCATCCATCCGTCCCTGGAAGAGCATGCAGACATGTAAAAAAAGAAAGTGGAGTAAAAAGACACAGCGGCTTTATGGATGAAAATTATGAAATGGTGAATTTATTTATAAAAAAATTATCAAATAAACTTACAAAGAAAAGAAAAAATAATTGAAGTTTTGTAGAGCTACAACATGACTCTTCACGATGACAAATTTGAAGACCCCACCGGGAACAGTTATTTCCTCTGGAACAGAACCCCAACCGGACCGGGAACAGAAGTTAAATTCTGAACATTACATCGGTATGAAATAAAAATTATGGAATCGTTAATTTAATTTTTTTAAAATTAATAAATATATTTCACGGCACTTTCCCTTCTCACACTTTGGCATTTTTACAGGGGACCATTGTTGGTATGTAAAGGCAGGTTGCCTGACGATACTTTTCTTGGTCTTGCTCCAAATTGACGAAATATCACCAACTTAGTGACTTTTGTCGAGTTTCGGGAGATACTAGCATTTTCTTATTATCTCTAGAACTTTCTATTTTACGAACATTTTCTAGAGATTTTTATGGATAGCATATAAAGAAGTCATCGTTCAGCTGGACACAGTTGACGTAGAATGAGTCAAATTGATTTGTTAGGTACCTGAGAAAAGATTTGCTGTTGTATGAGTTAGTTGAACTTTTAATTTGTATTTTATTGTATCTGAAAGCTGTTTGGTAATCATGTAAGATAACTATATTGTTAGTAGCTGTATATTGTTCCAGTTTACGCTTATTGGTGCTTTTAACTAAATGGATTATCTCTTAGAAATTCAAACTCATTTTTGTATCCTGGGAGTACATCCACGATTGGAGGGTATAAAAATTTGAGAGTATTGTAAATATATTAAGTGTATATAAGAAGAATTAACTAATAGTAAATTTGCATCATACACGCATTTTCTTTGTTTATGTTACGCATTCGGAAAGCGAAAATATCCTTTTTCGATTTTGATCCTTTCACCTTAGAGATTGCTTTGTGAAGACAGTGAGAAATAGAATAGAATTTTTAAAATCCCTATGAAAGTGCAAATATATTTTAAAAACTCGACGACACATTTAAACAATAGCAAAAACCGTTGAAAAGATAGAAATTCTCCCGAGATTGAGCTTCAAAATATAGTACTTCATTCTTGCGTATTTGCGGAGATCCAAAAATAAATTAGAGGAATCCTTTAAATGCAATTTTCGTAAATATTCATGAAATGTTCAGGACAACGTCTCTTTACTCTGATTTAGTTCTTGTTCGTTTTACGTAGCAATACATTCCTTATAAATTCACTTTAAGTGCATCTCACCAAAAGTTTAAAAAAAAGCGTGACAATGAAAATATTTTTTTACGAAATCCACCTAAGTAGTGTAACCTTTCTCACATTTAATCCCAAGACATTGTAAGCCATATAAACAATTTGAAGCCAGTTGAAGATTGTTTTAAAGTGTAAATTTCTATACCTTATGGGGCGCACGTAATTTTCTTGAAATATTTCTTTAGGAGAAGAGAACGTCTCTAATAAAAACGTTGCGACTTCATTTTATATTAATTATTAAAATCACAGTTACTCTTTATCCAATTTTTATTAATTCATTGTACTTATTTCCTTAATGTTTCCATTTACATGGATTTATATTTAGTTCAATTACTCCCAAATATAATTTCAATTATTTATTGTAATTTTAAATGTTGTATAACTAAAATGCAATTAAAAATTGGTATTTTTATATATTTATGTGTATTATTTTAAAATGTCTATTATACTAATGTGTACTAATAAAAATACATCAATACATTTCCATTTTATTCTCACACAACCCGCCAATAAGAACTCCACCAGCAACTAACTTACCAATAAGAACTAACGCCAGCAACGGCAACAAGAAAACTTAATCTGGGCACATAGGAAGTCGTATTTCTCTCTGCGCAGGTATTGGATATTATATGCTAACGATCACATAAGAATCGCCAAATTGTTTCATGGATGCCGGTAGGGACGTAATCCTATCCATAGATTTTAAACTAAGGAACCTTTCTCTATATTTTTGTAATTTATGATTTCTAATATGTATTTATAAAAAGAAATTTATGAAGGCTATATGGGGAAAATATATATTTATATATATATATATAAATTTATATGGGGAAAATAGTGTGTATACTTCATTTTTGACGCAATAATTAAGTACTTTTAATCTATTTTGCATAATTATTTCATACAGTCATTCGAATTTTGATAAAAACCGAACTATCATCTTCAGAAACGGAAATATAAATCCTTATTGAATTCCCCTCTGGAATTTGATTCTCAATCCATATGGGTCATAAACTAAGCTCTATGCATAACCAATATTGAGAAATAGATGCTAAAACCAGAGAAACAAATGTTTTCTGAACCTTCAGTGACAATGTAGTAACTGGAAGAAGAAATATTTAATGAGTCCTCTGACCCTTTTAGAATTTATAGCTGAACACATGTCAGTCATTATCTAAATATCTAGCTATAACTAATATTGAGAAATGATTTTTTCCAAAACAAGTTTAAACTACCTTACCTTCTCAAAAATTTGATGCTGAATCCATATCAGTTACCATCTAAATTCTGTCCATAGCCAATATTGTGAAATAAAATGAAAATTTTAACTAGAAATTAAAAACACGACAGAAATGAAAATCCTTAAAACACTTCTACTCCCTCTAGGGCACGGGCGCGGCAGCCCAGTGGTTAGCGCGCGGGAATTGCACTCGGTAGATCCGGGTTTGATTTCCGCCACTGCCAAAAGTGCCGCCGTGTTCACGCGGAGAACGATCATGTTACACATGTGGATCCGTAAGTCCTTCCGAAAGGTTGGTGGTAGGGGAAAGTTGGTGGTGGCCCCTGTGGATGCCTCCCCCACTGGGTTCCGGTCTGAATTGGGTGGCACTTCTCGGTCGTCCAAACAGTTACCTTACACCTTTCTGGTAGGTCAGACGGTCTGGGTCTCAACAACAACAACCCCCTCTAGGGCGCGGTAGCCCAGTGGTTAGCGCGCGGGAATTGCACTCGGTAGGTCCGGGTTCGATTCCTGCCAGTGCCAAAACTGCCACCGTATTCACGTGGAGTACGATCACGTTAACATGTGTGGTCAGGTTAAGATGTGGGTCCGTAAGTCCTTCTGAGAGGTTGGTGGTAGAGGAAGAAGGGTGCGGTCCCTGTGGTTGCCTCCCCAACTGGGTTCCGGTCTAAACTGGGTGGCATTTCCCGGCCGTCAAAACACTTACCTTGCACCTTTCCATTAGGTCGGATGGTCTGGGTCTCAACAACAACAACAACCCCCTCCAGAATTTGATGTTGAATACATATCAGTCATCATCTGAGCTCCACTTTCTGACCAACTGATTTAACGGTGCACAGGGGATAATTTTGGGACGTTCTCAAGGATCGAACACTACAGTATCGAGTGCGATACTCCAGCCTTAACCTGTGGGCTATCCTGCCTCCTCCCAAATAAAACAACAGTCCATTCAGAGCTATCGCGAAGGCGATTTTCTTCCAAAAACCCTGCTGGTGAAATATCCCCCATTATCGTTGCCAACACTTCCAAGTAACTCAATCAAAAGACAAACAACTTAACTAGCCTTATGGCATTGGGCAAAGACCGCCCCGGAAAATAATTAAATAATTATTTCAAGCAGACTTTGCGGGAAAGAGAACAGAGACGTCACCAGTAACATGGTAACGGGACATTACAACAGCTATATCGTAAAGAAAATAATGTAAAGTCGGCAGTCTATGTGTTTGTCAGTACGCTATTTTGAGGACTCGTTTATCAGGTAAAGAAAAATATTCTAAGATATTTCCTCTAAATTCTAAGAATTCTAAGTTTTATTTTTTCAACATGAAAAAATATCTGAAAATAACCTCTTAAATTTAAGTAAAAAAATATAAAAAAAAAAGAATTCAAGATATATATATGCCAAAATTTTTATTTATTTTTGTTGTTGGTCGGACCAGTATGGGAACTAGGCTTCAGAGATTTCAATGCTATTTCATTGTTTTATACTTAAGACACGTAACATCGGAATAACAACATTCCACAAGTAAAATCACTTCACGCAAATCAATCATTTTTTGGTCTATAACACTATAATAAACTAGTTGATATATGTGTCGGAATCGCTGTTTGCGATGACTCCAAATAGTTGTTTTGGTGTCTCGAAGTCGTGGGAGTCACTTGTGAATAACTGACTTGTGAATTGTGATCCCATTGATTCTTAATTTCATCTCTTCTTCGGAAATGACGTGAGATACTAGAATAATACCATTAAAACAGCCTCGGAGTTTGCGAACTTGCGAAAATGTTTATTCTTGGCAAAAACCACATCATATAAACATGTACAACAACTGTACTAATAGCGGCTGCACGTCAAATCCTCAAATCAATCAACTTATATAACATAATGACAAATCAATAGATCACAAAAGTCATTTTATTACAAACATCCCTCAGGCAATTTTTTGAAAAAGCCAAGAGCGTTTAAGAGCGCTTTCGGGTATCATCATACCCTTCCACAATGGCGTTAAAATAAGAAACATTGTCAACATGCTTAAATAAAACCAACCACCGGCAAGTTGAATTTGCATATCCTAAAATTGACATTACCACAAAACATATTTTATGCACCCATATATCAAATTTAAAAAATTACAAAAATTATAAAATCAGGAAAACATATTGTCATAAGCCAGTTTAAACATCAATACACAAAATTAAATTTTATAAATTAAAGGTAACTTCGTAAAGGTTTGATTCGAATCGAAAACGAGTCACCAATCATAACTTAAAACGTGGACGGTGGCAAAATTATAAATAGAAGTGCGATATAGATAAATAAAAATCTGATATGGGCAGCACGTGACTTTCCCTGCAGACTTATATTTAAGTTCTCTTTATTTCAATTAAATTTAATTCACTTTTAATTCAATTTAGGTTCTCATATGGTAACTGGACTTATTTTCAAAGGTGGTGTAGAGAAAATACGAAAAATCTGATGTGGGCAACTCATGACTCTACCTGCAGACTTATATCCACGTTCCTTTTACTTTAATTAAATTTAATTCACTTTTAATTCAATTTGCTTTCTCCTTTGGTAACTGGACATATTTTCAAAGATGGCGTAGAAAAAATACGAAAAAACTAAAATATCTCGAGAACGGCTAGTCCTAGTGTAATGGGGTTGATCTTATTCTTTTCATCGTTCAAAATTACGCATAAAACAAGCATAGGATATATTTGAGCATACGTAGTTTTTTATTTTAGATTTTGAAGAATTTTACAAAAAAAGGCAGGTTATTTTTTTTCGAATCATACCAAAATCTAACCAGCACCAGGGTGACCCACAACCGACTTATCTACCGAATTTTGTGAAATTTAGTCCATTAGTTTTTCAGCTAGAGTGGATACAGGCTTTCGCGGGTCATTTCACTGAAAATGTCGGGTTTTTTTTATCCCGAATTGTACCCAAAACTAATCAGCACCAGGTTTGCCCACAAGCGACTTACCTACCAAATTTTATGAAATTCGGTCAATTAGTTTTTTGGTTAGAGTGGATACAAAATCTGCACAGACGGACAGACAGACACACAGAGAGACACACAGACACACACACAGAGAGACACACAGACACACACACATACGTCACATAAAAATAGTTTTTTCGTATCCTAGAGGTCTCGAAACGCGTATATTCGTCAAAAACTCGAGTTGCGATTTTCGGCATGATACCAATATTTTCCCTATACATTACCATATATTGCAGGGAAAGTAAAAACCTAAAATATATCTCGAGAACGGTTAGTCCTAGTGTAATAAGGTTGGTCATATTCTTTTAACGTTAAAAATTACATATAAAACAAGCATTTAATGGATATATTGAAGCATACGAAGTTTTTATTTTAGGTTTTGACAATTTTTGCAGGCCATTTCGCAAAAAAATACCAATTATTTTTTCTCGAATCATACCAAAGTCTAATCAGCACCAGCGTGACCCATAAGTGACTTATCTACCAAATTTCGTGAAATTCGGGCCGTAAGTTTTTCAGCTAGAGTGGATATAGACAAATTTTGAGGGCCATTTCGCAAAAAAAGGCGGGTTCTTTTATCCCGAATCGTACCCAAAACTAATCAGCACCAGATTCGCCCACAAGTGACTTACCTACCAAATTTTATGAAATTCGATCAATTAGTATTTTAGTTGGAGTGGATAAAAAATCTGCACAGACACACACGCACAGACACACACACAGACGTCACGCTAAAAATGATTTTATCGTATTCTAGAGGTCCCGAAAGGTGCAGATCCGCCGAAAACTCGAGTTACGATTTTCGGCATGATTTCAATACTTTCCCTATACATTACCCATGTATTGCAGAGAAAGCAAAAATATGATGTGGGCAGTACGTGACTTTCCCTGCAGACTTATATTCACATTCTCTTATTTTAATTCAATTGATTTCACTTTAATTCTATTTTCACTTTCAATTGGTAACTGGACTTATTTTCAAAGGTAGCGTAGAGGAAATACGAAAGAACTAAAATATCTCGAGAACGGCTAGTCCTAGTGTAATGGGGTTGGTCTTATTCCTTTCACCGTTAAAAATTAGGTATAAACACGCATTTAATGGATATATTTGAGCATACGTAGTTTTTTAGTTTAGATTTTGATGATTTATGTGGGCCATTTCGCAAAAAATGCAGGTTATTTTTTTCCGAATCGTACCAAAATCTAATCAGCACTAGGATAACCCACAAAACGATTAGCAACCGATTTTTGTGAAATTCAATCCATTAGTTTTCAGCTAGAGTGGAAAAAGGCAATTTTTGCGTACCAGTTCGCAAAAAAAGGCGGGGTCTTTTATCCCGAATCGTACCCAAAACTAATCAGCACCAGAGACACCCACAAGTGACTTACATACCAAATTTTATGAAATTCGGTCAATTAGTTTTTTAGATGGAGTGGATACAAAATCTGCACAGACACACACACAAACGTCACGCTAAAAATAGTTTTTCGTATTCTAGATGTCTCGAAACGTGTAGATCCGTCGAAATCTCGAGTTGCGATTTTCGGGCATGATTCCAAAACTTTCCCTATACATTACCAAGTATTGCAAGGAAAGTAAAAGTCTGATGTGGGCAGCACATGACTTTCCCTGCAAACTCATTCATTTTTTCTTTATTTCTTTAATCATTTATATAATTGAGTTTAATTGCACAAAATAACACTAAATTTGCATTTTTTATTCAATTTCTGTTTTTATTTGATAATAGGAGATTTTTCTAAAGGCGGCATAGCAAAAATGATAAACATCTCAAATATCTCGAGAACGGTTAGTTCTAGAGTAATAGAGTTTTTCTTATTCTTTTCCTCGTCAAAAATTAAGTATAAAACAAGCATTTAATTGATACATTTGAACATATGTAGTCTTTTTATTTAGATTTTGACAGTTTTGGGGGGACATTTCATAAAGAAAGGCAGGTTGTTCTTTTCCGAATCGTACCAAAATCTAATCAGCACCAGAGTATCCCACAAGTAATTTATCTACCAAATTTTGTGAAATTTGGTCAATTAGTATTTTAGCTAGGGTGTATACATGAAATTTTTGCGGGCCATTTCATAAAAAAAGGCAGGTTGTTTATTTCCGAATCGTACCAAAAACTAATCAGCACCAGGGTCTCTCCCAAGTGACCTACATACCAAATTTTCTGAAATTCGGTCCATTAGTTTTTTAGTTAGAGTGGATAGATACATTGCACAGACAGACACACAGACATACACACAGACGTCACGCTAAAAATAGTTTTTACGTATACTAGAGGTCTCGAAACGTGTAGATCCATCGAAAACTCGAGTTGTGGTTTTCGATATGATTCCAATACTTTCCCTAAACATTACCATGTATTGCAGGGAAAGTAAAAATCTGATGTGTGGGCAGCTCATGACTTTCCCTGCAGACTCAAATTCATATTTTCTTTATTGCTTTAATAATTCATTAGACTGAGTTTAATTGCACCAAATAACACTAAAATTGCATCTTTAGTTCAATTTTTGTTTTTATTTGGTAATTGGACATTTTCCCGATAGCGCCGTAAAAAAGTGCAAGAAAACTCAAATATTTCGAGAACGGTTAGTCCTAAAGTACAATGTAGTGTGTTATATTCTTTTCCTTGTCGAAAATTGCGTATAAAACCAGAATTTAATTGATACGTTTCAACATACGTAGACTGTTTTTCTTTTTTTAGATTTTGGTGATTTTTGCGGGTCATTTCATAAAAAAAGGCAGGTTGTTCTTTTCCGAATCATAACAAAATCTAATCAGCATCAGAGTGTCTCACAAATAGCTTATCTACCAAATTTTGTGACATTTGGTCAATTAGTATTTTAACTAGGGTGGATACATGATATTTTTGAGGTTATTAAGTACAGAAAGGCAGGTTGATCTTTTCCGACTCGTACCAAAAACTAATCATCACCAGAGCATCCTACAAGTAACTTATCAACCAAATTTTGTGAAATTTGGTTAATTAGTACTTTTGCTAGAGTGTATACATGACATTTTTAAGGGCCATTTCGCAAAAAAGCGGGTTCTGTTTTTGCGAATCCTACTAATAACTAATCAGCACAAGTGTCTCATCCAAGTGCCTTACATACCAAATTTTATGAAATTCGGTCCATTAGCTTTTTAATTAGAGTGGATACATACATTGCACAGACAGACAGACAGACAGATACACAGACAGACACACTGACACACAGACAGACACACAGACGCGCACACACAGGCGTCACACTAAAAATTGTTTTTTCGCATTCACGGGTTCTCGAAACGTGTAGATCCGTCGAAAACTCGAGTTGTAACTCTCGACACGATTCCAATACTTTATACATTACCATGTGTTGCAGGGAAATTAAAAATCTGATGTGGGCAGCACATGACTTTTCTTGCAGACTTATATCCACGTTCTCTTTATTTTAATTAAATTTAAGTCACTTTTAATTCAATTTTTGTTGTCTTCAATTTTCTTTAGGTGTGATAGAGATTCGGTTGCTACTGGGTTATGTCGAGGCGGAGGTGTCCTTATTGCTATTAAAAAAAGCTTTTGATTCCATTGAACTAACTGATGTATCATTTGAAAAAGATTGGTTATGGATCCGTATCAGTGCTTCATATACCTGCAAATTCTATATTTGTGTCATTTACTTCGTGTCTAATACTACTGTTGATAAGTATGAAAGTTTCTTTAAAAGCGTTGAATAAAAATTCTGTACCTCACAAGATCATATATCTATATTTGGAGATTTTTATCTTCCAGCTGTAAATTTCAACCACTCCCATATTGGTATCTGATCTGGCCACACTCAAAGTGAGCATTCCATTTCTAACGCTATACAGTTCCTAGATCTTGATCAGATAAACACTATTTGTAATAAATATGGTAAAATTCTTGATCTTATCTTGACCAACTATAACCAGATCATTATTGAACACTCTACCCTTAGTTTCGTGAAGAAGGATCCATACCATCCTGCTCCTGAAGAATCTATCTTAATTAAAAGTGTGAGCAGATCGAATTAATAAGAATATGAAATATAACTCTAGAAAGGCCAATTATCCTATGCTATATGACTACTTTTATACTACTGACTGGAACTTTTTAAGTTAAATATATTTATTAATATCTATGATGCAATATCGAGTTTTTATGATTGTGTCTATGGGATATTTGACTTATGTATACCTAAATATATTCCTTCTAAGCGTAAATATAAATCGTGGTACTCTTCTAGCACTATCCATAATATTAAATTAAAAAAAATATCGTAATAAATCTATTAGAGGTGATGATAAAAGTGATCTACAGGAATTTCACAGACTACGCAAAGTGGTGAAGGATGGAATCAAAAAGGATTTTACTAATTATGTTGCTGTCATGGAACTAAACCTCAACAAGAACCCTAAAGCTTTCTGGAATTTTTGCAAAGGCGATTCACCTGGTAGTTGTGGGATCTCGCCAAAGAGTTAGAATAATACTGATTATAATTCTGATAATGATATTGCTAACTGCTTCGCGGATTTCTTTGAATCTGTTTATATCCAAAGTAGCCAACCTATTAATTTTGAACTGCTGACTAAGAATTGTGAACTCAATAACATTGACTTAATTAATGTTAAATATATTTCTGAAAATGATGTTACCAAATCCCTAAAGAAGTTAAAATCCAGCCAGTCTAAAGCTGTGGCGATGTTCCCTCTTTCATCATTAAGGGTTGTGCTGACGCTCTAACTTACCCCTTGCTCATCTTGTTTAATCTTTCGATTAAACGATCTATGACTTTCCCAATGTCTGGAAATACGGTCAAGTTATTCCTGTACATAAAAAAAACAACAAACATGATATTTCCAAATACAGGCCTATTACAGTTCTGTTCTCTTTTTCCAAAGTTTTTGAATCTGTTATGCATGAAAGGACCTTTTCTCAACTTAAGCAATGGATATCGCAGTACCAGCGTGGATTTATGCCAATGCGATCAACAGTAACTAATTTAGCTTACTTTACCAGTGATATTATTGATGCCATTGAAACCAAGATGCAACTGGATGTTATTTATACTGATTTTAGAAAAGCATTTGATCACATCGATCTGGGGTTATTAACCGGTAAACTAATTACTATCGGATTTAGTGTTGATTTATCGACTTGGTTGTACTCTGATAATACAGATAGACTGCATTCTGTAAAAGACCTTGGTGTAAACTCTAGACTATACAGTAATTCCTCTGGTGTTCCTCAGGGTTCAAATCTGGGCCCACTTCTTTTTGTAATTTTTATTAATGAAATACCCCAGATTTTTAAAACTGCAAAATGTCTTATCTTTGCAGACGATTTGGAACTTTATATGAAAATCAACTCATTAACTGATTGTGAACTGATGCAGAGAGATCTAGATGAACTGTATAACTGGTCTGTTTTAAATAAACTCCACTTAAATGTTTCTAAATGCTATGTTATGAGCATGGCTATGATCCTTAATACTCACAATTACAATTACATTTTAAATAATTTACCTCTATCTCAATGTACTCATATTATGGATTTGGGTCTCACTTTCGATGATACTTTTAACTTTCAGAGACATATCGATAATATTATTAAAAGAGCCTACCAAAGACTTGGTTTCAACTTAAGACGATCTCGTGTTTTTGCCAGGTCTGATACTATTATTTATATTTATAATACCCTTGTTAAACCAATTTTGGAATATTGTGCAGTGATCTGGGACCCTGTTTATAATCTGCATTCTCAACAAATAGAAGTAGTGCAAAATAAACTTTTACGTACTATTGGTTACAGATTGACTGGCTATTATCCTTATGATATGCATACGAGTGAACTCAGACAAAAATATAATTTATTGGCTCTTAAAAAAATAAGAAAATGGTCCTGTCTCTTGTTTTATTATAAAGTTTTAAATAATACTATTGATTGCTCCACTTTTAATTTCTTGCCTGGAATTTCATATACATGTTAATAATACTAGGAAAAAACTTTGTTTCACAATACTACTGTTAAACACAACTACCTTAAATGCTATTCTATCTATAAATATGTTGATCTATATAATACCTATTGTACTAATATTGATATATTTAATTTGACTCCTGCCTGTTTTAAAAAAGCCTGTTTGAATGTGCTTGACATGTATACTACCTAGTATTCTTGTATTTTATATTTTGTTCTTTTTACATTTGAGTGGCTACTGTAACTGGAATTTATCTGTAGTTGCCACGTAAATTAAATAAATTGAATTGAATG
Organism: Amaurobius ferox; assembly: GCA_951213105.1. Taxonomy (NCBI): domain Eukaryota; kingdom Metazoa; phylum Arthropoda; class Arachnida; order Araneae; family Amaurobiidae; genus Amaurobius; species Amaurobius ferox. The sequence goes on from OX578133.1 coordinate 192,233,558, forward strand.
AAAATCTGAACAGACAGACACACAGACAGACGCCACGCTAAAATGGTTTTATCGTATTCTAGAGATCCCGAAACGTGTAGATAAGTCGAAAACTCGAGTTGCGATTTTCGGTATGATTCCAATACTTTCGCTATACATTACCATGTAATGCAGGGAAAGTAAAACGGATTCGTAGAGAATTATGAGAAATAAGAACGTCTAAAACGCAAGGAGCAGTCGGACTCATTCTCAACAGTAAAATTAATAGAAGGGTAAATATTTTATTACTGGCGGGGTAATTCATGGAAGTGATTTTTACCCCTCCATTAATTTTACTGTTGAGTTCGACTGTTCCTTGCCGTTTTTAGTCGTTCTTATTTCTCATAATTATTCTGGTTTTCAGTCTTCTATTTTTCGTTATGTTTTAAGTTATGCTTGGCGACTCGTTCTTGATTCCATGCGAATCAAACCTTTACAATGTTACCTTTAATTCATAAAATTTAATTTTGTATATTGATGTTTAAACTGGCTTATGACAATATGTTTTCTTGATTTTAAAATATTTGCAATTTTTTAAATCTGGTGTATGGATGCATAAAATATGTTTTGTGGTAATGTCAATTTTAGGATATGTAAATTCAACTTGCTAGTAGTGGATTGTATTTAAGCATGTTGGCAATTTTTCTTATTTCAACGCCACTGAGGAAGGGTATGATGATTCCCGAAAGCGCTTTGGCTTTTTTTTTAAAAATTGTTTGAAGGATGTTTTTAATAAAATGACTTTTGTGATCTATTGATTTGTCATTCTGTTATATAAGTTGATCAATGTAGAACAACATCTCTGGACTTCTGAGATGCATGTCAGTTCTCCTCCTTCTATTATCTCCTGCTTGTCTCGCGAGCTCCTCCTATATGCTACTCCTCTAACGCGTGTCTCGTGGGTGTCTGCTCTGGAGGGAAGTGCTTTCATATATATGTTTCTCTCGACCACCCGGCCAATTCAGACCATCCTAACACATTTCTTCAAATTTTGTCTGTGAATTCACTGATGCATCGACCTCCAGGCGAATTCAATTCTTGAAATCTTAGTTCCCATTGCCTTTGATAACAGACCTAACGCCTTTTTTTCATATCTCCCTGAGCAGTTTTGGCTGGTGACAAAAGTCGTAATGGCTTTGTGTACGAAAATGCAGCTACTCGGAAGTCCATGACTCCACCAAACATATCAAAACATATCCAAAACTATTTTCTGGTGTTGTTCTGGGTTTCTGGCAAACACCTATAATTTACCAAAGTCAATTTTAGAAGCTGACAGGCAATCAGCCAGAATCGATGCTCAAACTTTCCATCGATCTCAAACCACTTTCAAACCATCAATTGCATCAGACTACTACTTCTTACTTACCCACACTCTTCCAGACCTGTTGTGATTTACTGAAGTATTCAACATACTCTGCCTTCCATAACAAGGCCTGAGTTCAGTCTAATTCCTATAGGCACTTACCACACTATATTTTTGCTCGAATACCAATGTGTGTGATCGAATACCAATATAGTGCAAGCAAGAAACTAAAGCAAAAAAGTGTTCAGGCCATCATTCGTCACATGGTCATGCCTTTCATGGTCGTCATTGCAATACGCATGGTGTTGAAAGCATCGAGGTAGTATATATGGAGAGAGCTTAAGGGTTGCAATCGTCATCAAAGATAAAGGCAGGTGTTGTACGGACGAATTTTCCGAGAACACGTTTTCTCCCGACTGTGACCCTATACATTTCAATGATGATTTCAGACTGAGAGCGTACTTGACAAATATAAATGGTAAAATAATGGTTATGTACTGCTGCACTTACGGCTGCAAGTAAGAGCATGTAAAAGGAAGGCTTTACTCTTTTCATGGATAAGATTTGTTTTCATTATATATCTTAAAAATATAGTTAAAAAGTAATTTTGCTAGATTTTAGCGTGGTGCATTTCATTTGGCTATTAATTTCATTACTTTTAATGATGTATAATTAGACGTTTTTTTTTTTATTTTTGGTATTTGTGATATTGCAAAAGACTTATAATGTCATTCTTACACTTTAAAAAATCATTTGGAGTATTTTATTGATAGTTATAGAGTTATTTTCGGTATCCTCGTATGTTTTCCCTTCTAGGTAGAACTTGGCGACGGTTGGCGACTCACAAAATTTGGTGGTTAGGGAAGAAAAATGGGAGTTTAGATAATGAGATAAAGACGTGTCGTATGATAAAATTCAACGTTCATAATAAAATATAATAATAGTTTACATTCATTGAAAATGTCAGCTAGATTTTACATCATAACTTTTCAGTGCATTTTATATAAAGATATATGATATATGAGCACATAATCTCATTTCTAGTTCAGTGTAAATCGTACTTAATAAGTATTACTAGTTAGCATGGTCGCCCATAGTGGAAGACAAGGGGGCACTTCAAAATCACAAAGGCGGACATCTAACTAGTCGATGTTGTTAATCTTATCTTTGAATCACTCCGGATAAATTCTATAGGTGCCGATGCTGATTAGAATTAATTTCATATAGACATCTCGATTAAAAAGATATATTTTCCCCCGTTCACATATAAAAATCAAAGGATTTATCATCAAACTCCCAGTGTTCTCAAGAAGTATTTTGGTATAGCACTCTTGTTTAGTTTGGCGCGGTAGCCCAGTGGTTAGCACGCGGAAATTGCACTCGGTAGGCCCGGGTTCGATTCCCTCCGCTGCTAAAACTGCCGCCGTGTTCACGCGGAGTACGATCACGTTGAACATGTGGGTCCGTAGGTTCGTCCGAGAGGTTGGTGGTAGGGGAAGGTGGGTACGGTCCTTGTGGATGCCTCCCCCACTGTGTTCCGGTCTAAATTGAGTGACTCTTCCCGGCCGTCCAAACAGTTACCTTACACCTTTCTGGTAGGTCGCGTGGTCTGGGTCTCAACAACAACAACTCTTGTTTAGTTCTCGAAAAAGAAATATGCCTTGCCCAAAGAAGTATTTGAATCACCGACTTCCTGATCATGCGTTAGCAATCTATTAAATTAGCAAGTAAACAACTCTAAAATAACCTCACATTCTCCTCATCATAATTTAAGCAACATACTTCTTGATCTAGAAACAGCTCTACCAATATAAATATTTTTACTTACATCATACATTTTTACTTACATACTTTACATTACACATGCAGAAGCATTTAATAAAAAATTAACTCTATTTAAAAGTCATTAAAACTTAATTCTTCACATAGCTTTAATAATAATTTTGGTCCTAATGCTTTAGTTGTTTTTAAAATTTTTAGAAATAATTTGGGATAGATTGATCTGTAATTTTTACTATAATTTTTTAATATTTAATATGTACAACATTTGATATTTTAAGACACATTGAGTTAGCCCACTGTAATTGTGCTTACGGTCTATTTAATTCTGGATGCAAATTTCACAATATGTATTTAAAGCATTTTTCAAACGAATTATTAGCAACCAAATCTCTGAAACTATTATAATGAAATGCAATTTTTGTATTTTGTGCCATAATATTTTATAATCTTATTTATTTCCTATACTTTATAGGAAACCATTTTTAAAAAATTTCCAAATTCTATATCGATTAAACATGCAAAAACCTTCCGAACACGTTTTGACAATTTAAAAATCATGGCTATTTCAATAGAGCCCCTATTTATGAATTTAGACATAATTTTGTATATTATTCTGAAATGTCATTTTATGAACCAAAAAAAATATAAATAAAGTCAAATATTTTATTATTGCAAATATAACATTGTTTTATATTTGACAGTACACATACAATACATTAAAATAAATTAGATGTAAAAATGACTCAATCGCATTACGCCTCAAAGCATATATGGATACTGATAACACAACTTTCAAAGATAAAAGTGAAGAATTCTACATTTTACGCAAGCATGCATACAATTTTTCCATACACTTTTTAATTATTTTTAAATATATTATGCATATTCTTCAATTTATATACTTGTAATCCATTTCATATCATATTTTATTTGCAATTGCTTTGTAGTTGAATTTGTTTTACGGAATTGACTTCATTAACAAAATTATTCTTTAGTAATAAAATTTTTTGGTAATAAAATATTCTAATCCTCTTTCGTATTTTTCTTCATGTTCTTTAAAATCCTATAACGTATAACATGTATAACAACTTCCCGTTCCCCCTCATCCTCTAGAAGTTAAAAAAAAAAGAAGGTACACTACACAGTTTAGGCGATAAATCGCCAAATCATGTATTTTCTTCTCCTCCGCGACCAACTACACCTGCTCTATGTTTGACCATGTTACTAACATGGGGAGGATTGGACCGCGCTCCCTCCATATATACTAACTCGTTGGGTGAAAGCCGTCAGTTATGTAATTTCTTGATATTTTTCAACGTCCTGTGATAAGGTGGAAGTCAAAGTTGCTTCACTGTTACCCTGCGCGCATAGAATGTTTTTCACGGCGGTTAATCAATGTCCTTCATCATTACTAGGTTCGAAAACAAAAAAAAAATTCTACCACGAATCATGGCATCCCTTCTCGGTGCTCACGACCGGGAATGATCAAAAAACCATGGTCCACAGGTGGTGATGGATGATCAGTTAAACACATTCTTGCACATTCTCCCTGTTACAAAAGTCGTTTCACTGTTAAGCTAAATTTTTCTGCTAAATAAGAACTGGGCATCTTAACCATATAACCTTCTACACCATTCTAATTTTGTAAAGTAAATAATAATACTACTTCAACCCCCCACCACCACCATCCTCTGAGCTTCCATGGTCTAAGCTTTAAATCCTCGGAATGTTCTAAAATATTCTATATTCAATGTAATATTGTTTCCCCTATGAAATGCTTCTGGGAACTCACAGAAACCTGGAACCCCCAGAAACTTGGAAAGTAGAAGATTAGCAGTGAAATGCGCATCATTAAAATCACCCGCATGCAAGTTTCCTAATACTGAAAGCCATTAGAGACAATACAAGAGAGTTGTGTATTCAGGTCAACGTCACTGAAGAAAGACGATAAACGTACTTTCAATTAACTTAGAATAGGAGATAATTGTTTACAGATTCGTAAAATACAGCATATGCAGCGAGTTTATATAAGTGAATAGAGAGATTTTTTTTCAACTGTTGAATGTAGACATATAGTTCTAATTGCAAAAATGCAATCTATATAAGGTAGAAAATTATGCAATAGTAATTTAAATAATGCAATATTTCTGTAAAACAATAATAATAAATAACAGCCATTTTAGAGAAAAAATTAAATTAAAACAAGAAAGATCAATCATGAAAAAAGGATTGATTATGAAACAATTTTTAATTGCAATACAATTTTTTAACATATCTAAAATGCGATACATTCAGAGGTGATATTTTTTAAATTATCACAATACTACAATAATATATTATAATTGAAAACTTTATCGAAAACAAATGAACTTTATTCAAATAAAGTCAACGAAATATATATCGCCTGGCTCTCCATATAGAAGCAGTGAATATTTCATTCATAAACTTTTTTCCATTCCTTTCATTCAGCGGCGATGTTTTTAAAATTATCACAATACTACAATAATTTATTTTACTTTTAAACTTAAAACCGTGGAGGTAAAAGTACTTTCTAACTCCATACTTAAAACTTCATCGAAAAAGATGATGCTATAAAATCGCCTGCTTCTCTATGTAAAATCAATAAATATTTCATTCATATCACCTATATTCTAGACTCCAGAGCTAAATAATTTTGCGTTAAAGAAATTCAGCAATTCTTATGCAACTCATCTTACAGCTTGATTTGTTTACATTCTTCATACGTTAAAATTAGGCTTCGTTGTAGATCAAAGTCTAATCAAAGTCTAATAATCAAAGTCTAATAATCATTTAAACTAAAAAATATTGTAATTGCGTTAGCGCAGAATATAGATGCACAGAAGATATGCAAAAATAAAGCGGTTTTAGGATGGATGCAACACTAAATATAAACTTGAGAGAACTTTAAAAATCACAATATTTACATGGGGAAGCCATATTTTATTTTGAAGTGGGTCAAGTCATCTCTTCATATAATATAGGTGTAATTATTCTTTTAATCTTTATTTAAAAAACTACCGAACATATTTTGCTCAATTTTTTTTTATATATATTTTATGGGATAATTTGAATATTCCCTAAAATTTTCAAAGCAATTTGTGAATTTTAACTTTGCTTAAAAAATGTGTGAAAAATTAGGTCCCATAGGTTTCAATGTATTTCTCTTTTTCAACCCGGGTTTAATCCAAAACTCATTGGGTGATATTATTCATTTAGATTCCCATAGGTCCCACAGACCCTCTGAACAACATACTAAAATTTCATTTTAATACATTTTTACGGCAGTTATCGGGAGAACAGACAGACAGACAGAATGAACAAAGTCTTAAACACTTTTCAACTATGTTGAAAAGTGTTAAAAATATATTACCCATACTTCATTTAGTCAAACTAAAAATAGTTGGATCTCAAAAGTGACAATTTAAGCCGAAATAAATTGTCAAACTTCTTGACGCACGACATTGTCGTGGCATTTCGATAACGTCGTAATCACCGCAATTCATAAATCCAGGGGCAGTTCCAAAATGGAATTGATTCACAAAAATCTTTTAGTAGAGTTTTAAAACGATTTTTTCAGCAATTTGTCTTCGAAACTGTTAAGGACAGACAGGTGTTTATGGTTAAGAGTTAATTTTTTACACTTTACAACATAGCTAAAAAGTGTTTATGACTTTGTTCATTCTGTCTGTCTGTCTGTCATTTTTTCAGCGAAAATCTCTATGTGGTTCAGTGGATTTTAATTGATCCTCGCCTGTTCGATTTCACGACTCTACACATTCAATCACAGCCGACGTGGTTGTCGAGTGGTCAAGGCAAGCGTTTCCGTAGCAATCGCTCGACCGCCACGTTGTGGGTTCGAGCCCCACGTAAGGCATGGGTGTTTGTGTTGTGGGCGCAATGTGATCCGTCCCCTCTGGTGCGCCTGGGGCAACGTCGATGGACGGCTAAATGGTTCACACTCTGGCCGTTTTTCTGGTAGGTCGGACGGTCTGGGTCTCAACAACAACAACACTCTGGCCGTTGTAATAAAGGCGAATGACGAAGGTCAAAGTGCCTGGCCATATGAAAAAAAACAAAAAAAAAACATTCAATCATAGACACAGATAGGCCTAAATAAAACTTTATTCTCAGACGGCAGGCACATTACGCAAAAATGTTGGACGTGACATGCTTTTTTAATATCCAGATTTCATTGCCTCAATTGCCAACGCTGCTGCCTCACTTCTCCTGTTTCTTATCTGTCTTAGACGTCACTACAGCGCCACCTGCCTTTGGATTACAAACAAACAAATATGCAAATTTCTCTCACACATTTTACATGATAACTGCCTTAAAAATGACTTTTTCAAAATGGAATTTCAGTATGTTGTTGAGACGGTCTGTGGGACCTATGGGAATATAAATGAATAATATCACCCAATTAGGTTTGAATTGAATCCGGGTTGAAAAAATGAAATACATTGAACCCTATGGGACCTAATTTTTCAAAAAATTTTTAAGCGGTTTCAAAATTCACAAATTGCTTCAAAAATTTTAGGAAATATTCAAATTATCCCATAAAATATATAAAAAAAAATTCAGCAAAATATGCTCGGTAATTTTTTAAATAAAAATTAAAATAATAATTGCACCCGTATTATATGAAGAGATCACGTGGCCAATTTCAAAATAAAATATGGCATCCATCTTTTTTTCAAGTGTCAAAATCGTGATTTTTAAAGTTCTTTTTAATTTATATTTAGTGTTGCATCCGTCCTAAAACCGCTTTATTTTTGTGTATTTTCTGTACATCTATATTCTGCGCCAACGCAATTAAAATATTTTGGGGCATAAATGATGATCAAATTTTGATTATTTCTACAACGAAGCCTAATTTTAACGTAACTTGCAGAATATTAACAAATCAAGTTGTAAGATGAGTTGTATAAGTATTGGTGAATTTTTTAATGCAAAATTATTTAGTTCTGGAGTCTAGAATATAGGTGATAGGATTGAAATATTTATTGATTTTACATAGAGAAGTATACGATTTTATAGCATTGCCTTTTCGATGAAGTTTTAAGCATGGAATTAGAAAGTACTTTTACCTCCAGAATTTTTAATTTTTAAGTAAAATAGATTATTGTAGTATATTGTGATAATTTTTAAAATATAACCTCTGAATAAAAGGAATGGAATACAAGTTTATGAATGAAATATTGGCTTTTATATAGAGAGCCAGGCGATTTATATTTCGATGACGTCATTTGAATAAAGTTCATTTTTTTTTTCGATTATGTTTTAAGTTTTTAAATATAATAAATTATTGTAGAATTGGGATAATTTTTAGAATATCACCACTGAATGCTTTGCATTTTATAAATGTTTAAATAAAATTGCATTGCAGTTGGAAAAGGCTTCATAATCAATACCTTATTAATCAATGATTGGTCTTTCTTGTTGTTCTTCCTGTCGATTACTTCAAGTTTTCCTAAGCGGTTCTTTCACATCATATCTGTACTTTGACACCATTCTGTAGTGTATTATATTGCCTATGCTTCCCTTCTTTACTATTATTGTTCCAAATAAATTTTTATTTCCCTAATTTGATCGAGAGATATCGTGGCTACTAAAGCCAACAGATTCACAAACATAATTAAAAAAACATTAACTCGTATTCAGATATTCTCAAAACGGGATAGTACATCAAAATCCCAGGCAGTTTAATTCTTACATTATTATACTTTACTTACATACTTGTTGAACAAATAATGGCCACAATTTATTGAATTTTCTATGTCAAATAGTGTATATCGTTCAATATTCATTATTAAACGTGCAGTTCTAAACAAAATACCTAAACTAGTAGGATTCCATTAATGAGAAAGAAAATACTTTGTGCGTTTTACCATACTACCACCACCAAACAGAAGTGCGGACCCGACCTACCTCTCGGTTTACGCTTTTAGTTCCGCACCACTGGTAGTCGTTCACAGACAACCCGAATGGGCCCAAGGAGGAAGACGTGTGTTTTGAGTAGGTCGGTGCGACCAAGAATAGGCTTAGGGCCAAAGAATAGCTAGGAGACCCAAGAACCACACACACCACACCCCCAGGGAACAGTAGAGGAAACAGCAGCCCAGAACCTTTTACCATACTAGCCACATTACAATGTTATTAGGAATATTGCATAAATATTAAACAGCTAGTAAGACGAAAAGATTGATATATTTAAGTGTATTTGCAGAATAAAATAAGACGACCAGAGTACAATGAATTGTAAACAATCATTAAATATCTAGAACATTTTTAATTATGTCTTAACTATGAAATCTTTCTGAACACGATGATGAGCAATCGATTTTGGGTGCACGATCATTAATTATGAAATAAAAATGTGAGTATTCGAGTAACCGAGAACTTTTCATGATATTAGAGTCTATTACTCAAATTTATACCAATTAGGGGGGTTTTAATGTGTCAATAGAATGTAACTTATCTCCTCACCAGCGTACTATATAATCTTAAATTATGATTAGTTTCAATAAATGCACAATTAATCTTAAGGTACATGTTTGTCAACACGAAATCTTAAGGTTGACTTCATGGAAAATATATGTAGTACGATACATTTTATTATAAGTTACATTTGCATAAATGTATTGCTAAAAATTTACACTTTCTCATTCTATGGTAATGAAAAAATACTGGTTTCCTGAAAATTTTCGATGTCTTTAAACACATTTCGACAATTTGAAAGTTTTCGAAATTTTGACGTTAAAGAATAGTTTAAGACTTCTTGGATACATTTCGAAAACTTTTAGTAAGTTGTACCTGGGACACTATGCTAAGCTTGTCGATCGCAATTACGGTTCTAGCAATGGATGGCGCTCTTACAGCGGAGCGACAGACTCTGGTCGATAAAAGACGTTCCTATAGCTGAGGGGCAAACACTATTGCAAACAAAATAATGTTTGTCGCTCCACTATGGGAGCGCGTTCCATCGATCGACGCACAAGTACGGTCGACAAAGTTTGGAATAGAACTTCTGTGCTTGTGCGTATGCCTGTGAACTGTGAACATGATAAATAAAGCTTAAATATTCGAACGCATGGATTCATTATGCAAAATACTTGAACTAGACTGAATTTTTAGTAAGTTCCATGATTTAATCTCAAATTATTCGAAATTTCATATTTAAATATCATTTTTTCTTATGGAGAAACAAGATAATTCCCAGAACAATTATGGCAGTTACAATTACTTTCCACTAATTACTGTCCACTAGTGTGAACAGTAATTGTTACTATAGGCAACAATTTCTGTCCCAAACTAGAAAGTCATAGTTGAAATTAAGCTCAGTATGGGCATTCAAATAGCATATATTAACACTGATAAACTAAATGATTCTATATCATTGGCGTGATAGACTCGTTCTCAAATTTAAATATATTTTTTAATGATTTAAGAAAATAAACAATACATAAATTGAGAAAGAAAGCTAATAAAAATATAGTTCTACATTCTGAATAGAAGTAGAAATAGCCCTAGACACAGTGGTCTTCCACTTTTTATGAACCGATGACAATATTTCAATTAGATAGAGGCTAGTGACTTGCACTACAAATGCATATACATACTCATACGTACACCACGCATCCATGTTGAATACCCAGACCGTCCGACTCGTCCAGAGGACTAAGAGCAACTATTTACCACGCATCCATGTGTACTCACGCCACTACTCAAGCAAAATCACAGTAATCAAACTTGAACATTACAAAAATGAATCGGGCAAAGGTTTTTCATGCGCTTTCCATATGAAATTCACAAGTCTGTTTTTTAATTTCTTCAATTAATATGAGATGAAAAGGCTACGATACAAAAGAGGACAACGCACACTTGTTTTAACGAAGAGTAAATAAATCTAAATCGATTTGCTTATCTGCCATCTATCGGATGCTTTTAAAGGAGTTGCCAGTCTGTCTACGGAGATTTTAACAAAATCAGCTCGCATCTAGTAACTGGGTGTTCATATCCAGAGTATAAACTTTTAAAATGATGTGCTTATCAACAACAAATAAATTTATAGAACACATTAGAAATAGTAAAATGTTGTTTAATCTCAGATATATTGAAAGCATCTTTCTCTTATCTAGCAAGTGAACTGCTCGGAATAAAGACAATGAAATGGTTACACTGGTCTTCTCAAAGCGTGTGGACAAAAAATAAAATCGTTACATGTGGTTTCAAATCCTAAATGTCGTTGCACAACTCTCCAGGCCCGGCCCTTAGGGGGGGGGGGGGGGGGGCGAATGTAGACGGTCGCCTGGGGCCTCGCGCTAGTAGGAGCTCCGCGCCTGGGTGAGGTTTTTTTTTGTTAACTGTTTTTTTAGTTGTTAAGTGTTGTTGTTGAGACCCAGACCGTCCGACCTACCAGAAAGGTGTAAGGTAACAGTATGGACGGCCGGGAAGTGCCACCCAATTTAGACCGGAACCCAGTGGGGGAGGCATCCACAGGGACCGTACCCTCCTTCCCCTACCACCAACCTCTCGGAAGGACTTACGGACCCACATGTTTAACGTGATCGTACTCCGCATGAACACGGCGGCATTTGTGGTAGCGTACAAATCTAGCGCGCAAACCACGGGGATACCGCACCCGAGATGGCCAACAGCACGCGGTGTTCCGAGGTGGTCACCCACCAAGTACTAACCGCGCCCGATGCTGCTTGACTTCGGTGATCTAACGAGAACCGGTGTTTTCAGCACGGTACGGCCGTTGGCCCATAGTTGTTAAGTGTGTAATAATTTTCAATGTTTTAAAAAGTGAAAGCGCGCTCAACCGATAGGAAAATCATGAACCCTAATAGTTCCCCAATTATTGGCAATGTTACCAACCGTAGGGACATGTGATGTACCATTTACCTACACATATTCAAACGAATATTCAAGCTTTTTCCCCAAAGTTTAAGTAGGGACAGGTTTAGTTTTCAATGACAAATGTAGGGATTTTTCCAATAGCGGATTATCATTCTTTGCTCGGCGCCGTCCAGCCGGGTTTCGCTAGACAAGATCCGGACCAGTGTGTTCTGCGGTATGTTCATTCGTTCATTTATTTATTTTGATTCTGTTATAAGAATATATGTAAGAATATTTAATTGCACATAATATAAACTATTTACATCAAGAATTAATTTTAGTTATAGTTAATACTTGTAAAAATTTACTGTATCAAATCAGTTTTGGATTAAATTTTATTTCAACCATTTATATATATATATATATATATATATACCAGCTGAACTACACGCCGTTGCCCGGGAAAAGCATATACTTCCCCGCTATTAATATTCACTTTGTTTTCTATTATAAATATTCCCTTTATTTCTCGTTATTAATATTCCCTTTATTCATCGTTATTAATATTTCTGTTATTGTCCATTCTACATATCGCTATTATCTTTTATTAACAATCCCGTTAATTTATATTATTAATATTCTCGTCAATTTCCTTTATTATTTCCTTTATTCTCGTTATTAATACTTCCGTTATTTTTCGTTATTTATATTTCCTTTATTCCTAGTTATTTATATTCCATTTTTTCCCTTTATTTATATTCTATTTATGTTATATTCCCTTAATTTCCGGTTACAGGTATCACCTCTATTTCCGACTATTAATATTCCTGTTATATAATTATTTAAACTATTAGCCCATAACATTATAAAATCGTGAGATAAAATATTGATTTGCAGGTTACGCCAAGTAGAATATTACCATGTCAGACCGTGATAGAGACGAATTCAGAAAGTATGCGTCAGGAGCCGAAAAGGCCAGAAAAAAGAAAAAAAACTGAATAATTCATCAAAAGCCAAGCTGGATCCTTGAAAAAATTCGTTGTTCAAGTTCAACCGAAACCTAAAGAGTAAGATGAGGCCTCTCCAGGCTCAAATACTGAAGCGCAGGCAGACTCTCCTTAAATAGCAGTTCTTATCGCGATGATTTTCGTTTAGTTCAAATAGAGTCTGAACAAAATCACACCGGAATGTGATCGTGATACGCAACCAGCTGTAGATGCAGGTTCTAATGAAATTTTTCAGAATGAGTCTGTTGATATGAAAAGGGAATCTTCAACTGATCGCGATACATTTGATCTGCGCAGCTCTCAAAGACCAGTAGATAACACTGTGATTGAGTTTGATTACGGTCCACCCTTTTTAGGGGGGGGGGGGAATGACAGCAAGAAACGCAGTTTGTTGGTCGAAAAGGTCCCATTAGGGTAATAGATTCAGATTTCCCTAAAGACAATGAAAAGAGGCATTTCTCTAGTTGTTTTTACTATCGTAGCCTTTCAAATAGAGAAAAGCAAAAAAGAAAATGGTTAGTCTACTCCAAGAAGGCAGATAAGGTGTACTGCTTTTGCAGTAAATTGTTTGATTCGCCTGCCTCTGACGACAAATTAAGTAAATTGTGCACATCAGGTTTCAGCAAGTGGAAAAATATTCATTTTTCTTTGCAGTCCCATGAGTCTTCTGAGAGTAATACCTGAAGAAACGATGGCTGCATTAGAGACATTGAAATTGATTTCTCAAATGAAGAATTCTTTTCCGAATGTGTGTGTTGCATACAGGATCTTAACTGCTGCAGTGACTGTTGCGTCGGGAGAGAGAAGTTTCTCCAAATTGAAACTTATCAAAAATTATCTTAGATCCACTATGAGTGAAGAAAGATTGAATAGCTATTCTTTCATTGAGAAATATATATCCGGAGGCCTTAAAAAACGGACATCATAAAAAACTTCGCAAACAGAAAGGCCAGGAAGGTGGATTTTAGTCACTGATTTATTTTGTTCTTAACGTGTATATTTTTCATTTAAAATCGTGTTGTTTTACATTTAACTTTTGAAGTTTCCGATTAAGAATTTTCTGTAATAACGTGTATTTTCAAATCTTACTTTACATGTATTTGGTATAAACACTGCTAAATCAGCAAAAAGAGGAACGAAGTGTCTTGGTTTAATAACTTTTAGCAGTATGTTGCTGTGCCAAGCCTGGTTATGCTGTAAGATGTAAAGTACTAAGACGAGATGGCGCACACACACACAGACATGGGCGGATCCATGGGAGAAAATCATGGGACCCCCCATGGGACCCTCACTTGGAACGCCTGGGACTCAAAACCAGCAGATTGCTAGCGTGACACGCTAACCGTTGTGCTATGAAGGGCTGATGGGACATGAAAACGGGTCGTGGGAATTTGAATGGAGAAATCACAGGAGGGATGTTTTTCGATATCATGAATGGAGAAATTGTGGAATGGGGAAGATAGATATGAAAGAGGGTTATTAAATGTGATATGTATTTAGTAAAAATGATGTTAATATATTAGTTTTAGGGAATGTTCGGTGAATTTTGGTGTGTGTAACGGGGGACCTAAAATTTCAAGATATGAGTGAATTTATGGATACTGAACGAATTTTTCGTAGATGTTAATTGCTTTTTAATGAAGCAGTTATTTTTTAAAATGAAAATTGAATTAAATAATGTACATAACAAAAATATTTAATATACCAGAAAGTGATTTTACAAACTTGGATTGGAGAGGGAGATATGAAAGCGGGTTATTAAAAATTATATGTATTTTGTAAAATTGATGTTAATATATTAATTTAAGGGAATGTTCGGTGAAGTTTAGGGGTGTTATAGGGGAGTAAAATTTTAATGATGTGAGTGAATTTATGGATTCTGAGCGAAGTTTTTGAGAGATGTTAATTGTTTTAATGAAGCACTTACGATTGAATGCGAAAATATGAATATTAAATAATCATCATAACAAAAATATTCAATAAACTAGAACGAGTCTTTTCAAACTTGGCACAAGGGAATTTTCCATGGAGCTTCTAAAATTTAACTATTTTATTGAAATGTACGATATTTTCATAACAAATGGGAAATTAAAGGTACGTATTTTAATGTGACAAGAGGTTTAAAACCCTACAATTTTTATTATTGTAGTGGATTGGATACCATTGTGGGAATGTTGGATCACAGAGAATACATGATTCCATTGTTTTAATATAACAGTTATATTTTAAAATTAAAATTTAATTAAATAATGTCAATAGAAAAAATTATGTAATAAACTAGAAAGTGACTTTTCAAACTTGACACAAGTAGATATTTCATGGGGTTTCTAAAATGTCATTATTTTATTGAAATGCACGATATTTACCGAACGAATGGGAAATTGAATGTGCGTTTTAAATTACGTGTATTAAACCATATTTAGCGAATAAATGGGGGAAATAATTAAAGAAATTTTTTCAGTGGCACCATCTATCGGGATCTTTTTCAACTTCTTCCATTTAGAAGCAGTTATTATTTAATTGTTTAACTAAATAATTCTATTAACAAAAGAAAATATGAAATAAACAAAGACATGTCTTTCTAAACCTATTGCAAATTACCATTTCATATTTCATGAACACTCTAAAATTTCATTATTTTATTTAAATGCATGATACTTTCTGAATGAATGGACCCTCTAAAATTTAATAATTTTAATGAAATGCACGATATTTTCTGTACGAGTGGAAAATTAAAGGTACGTTTTTATTGTTGCATGGAGTTTAAGACCCTACAATTTTATTATTGTAGTGGATTGTAATGAATTGTGTGAATGTAGGAAGCGTAGAAAATGCAAGACTCTATGGTGTTCACATTTTTTTTACAAAGACGTGTTTTCTACTAACGAATTTTTATAAATGTGTGTTTTCTACTTCCAAAATTTCGCAAATGTAAGAATGTTTTGAACTTACGAAAAAAAAATGGGATTTCTTATGCGTTTAAAAATTTCATATGTGTTATTTTTCCCAATAGGGAATAACATATGTTTTCGCACTTGGGCAATTTTTTTTGACGATTTTTTTTTACACAACTCGTGTTTTCTATTAACGAAATTTCGCAAATGTATGTTTTCTACTTCCAAAATTTCGCAAATGTAAGTTTTCAACACTTCAAAAGCCAACAAATGGGATTTTCATGCGTTTAAAAACCGCATATGTGTTATTTTTCCTATGGGAAATAAACAGTGAAGTTTTCTCATCCACTACAGAAACTGTTTCGACTAAATCTACTTCTTCAGATTCAGTGCAAGATATACTTTGTCGGTGGTACTTAGATTCTGGTGTATTTGCATATTTGAAACTTCGTCATGGGAAGCTGAAAATGCATATATGGAAATATCTCCCTAATGAAGAAAATGAACTATTTTCTACTCGTGAAGGTGTCACCTGTTACATGGAGTGAATTTTCTCAAAACTTGTGGTCGTTCTATTTTCTATATGCAGATGCCACTTTCGTCAGTCGCAATGAGTTGTTCTGTTTTAATGACAATGGTAAACTTCATTTACAGACAATAATTCAATTATATGATTCAAAATTTTGTCTAACGCAGTGTCATATTGTCTTAGATAAAAATCAAATAGTATGTTTAAAAAATTGTGTGTTCACAACTTTAGTAATAAACTTCGAGAAAGTATATTTATAGACTTGCTTCCTACTCAAATATTAAAAATAAAGGACACTATAACATTTCTATCATCAGCTATCTGTGACAAAAAAATTGCATTCGATCATCTAATCTCTTGTATTCATAACAGTAGAATGTGTCACGTAAGAAAACTTTTCAAATACGTTGGTTGTGTTGCCCAAATTGAAGATCAAAGTTACCATGAATGTCTTCACAGTATTCCAATAGAAATGTACAACAGTGTGCACGAACAAGTACATCTAAATCTTGACATTAATAACATAGCAAAGAAAGCTTTGTTGCGTGGAGAAGGAGTATTTTACTGGTATGATCGAAATTTTTTCAAGTCATTCAAATTAGAGGACAATGAATGGGCGATAAGAAAACTATTTTAAGTTATTTGTTTAAATATACAACATATAATGGTTAATGTGTATTTTATGAAAAATAGATTCATTAAATGTTTTCTATCTTTCAAACTGAACTCCTTATTTCATTTATCGACTCATTTTTAGCTTGTACTATTTAAAAATGGTATGTGCTCGTGGGTTACGTATCAATGCATTCAAATGTAGTGCATTTAGTAATCTCACTTTTTAAAATAAAATATAAAAAATTTAAGAATAAATTTATTAGAATCATATAAAATGCCTATAATGGAACTTTCGTAATGAAAGCTATTTACACCTTACAAAGTTAAATTCCTATAATTTATGTTTAGTGTTAAAATTCAGAAATTATATACCTTATTCATTAAAAATAAATGCTAAGTTATGTTTCATTCTCTAAAAAGTATGAAGATTCATAAAGATTGTGGGGTTTAAGACTCACTGAATATTCAACCCTAGTTTCCTAAAAATCTACAAAAGTTAGGATTCATTCTGTAAGAAGTGTAAAATTCTGTCGTAGATTTCAGTTTCGCCCTGTAATTTTCCACACATTGCATCAGTTTAACGATAACCGTGATATAATCTTGAGGGAGGGATATTCCACGAATTATTTTCTTTTCTTTAGAGATGGATTCGTTTAATGTGGGAGCTGGTCACAACCTTGGCGTAAGCTTGGCGTAGGGATATCGCAAGAATAATTATTTTTCTTTAGAAATAGCCATGAAGGGTGTGTGTAGCTTTCAAACAATAATTTAATCATTCTAGAAGATGATTTCCTGTAGAATTTCCTAGAAGAGGATTTCCTGTTTTAGTGGCTTCTCCCATTTGTGTATTAATATGTTTCCTTTAACTATTAATATTTTAGGTGGTACATCTAGTATTACTGATCATTCTATACCTAACTAATGTTACACCTTTAAGTAAGATCGTATATGTAAGTACTTGTTTTAAGTGTTCAAAACCCACATCTGTTGGTTTTTAAAGTGTTCAAAGCATACATTTGTTAAATTTTGATATTTGAAACAGATATTTGCTAAATTTTGATATTTGAAAACAGATATTTGTTAAATTTTGATCGATAATAGTTCACTTGTGAAAACGTATGTTATTTTCCATAGGAAAAAATAGCAAACATGGTGTTTTTTAAACTTCGAAAATTACATTTGTTAGTTTTTGTAAAGTTGAAAACGTGAATTTGTTGAATTTTTTAAAGTCGAAAACATGTATTTGTGAAATTTCGTTAGTAGAAAACACGTTTTTGTGAAAATTTAGCTAAAATTTACACATGTGTGAAAACGCATGTATTTTCTATTTCCCTTAGGAAAACTAGCACATATGCGATTTTTAAACGCATAAAAATCCCATTTGTTGGTTTTTGAAGTGTTAAAAACCTACATTTTTGAAATTTTGGAAGTAGAAAACATGCATTTGTCAAATTCCGTTACTGGAAAACATGTTTTTGTGAAAATTTAGCTAAAATTTACACAAGTGTGAAAACTTATGTTATTTCTCATAGGAAAAATACCACATATGCGATTTTTAAACGCATGAAAATCACATTTGTTAGTTTTTGAAGTGTTGAAATCTTTCATCTGCGAAAGTTTGGAAGTAGAAAACATACATTTGTGAATTTTCGTTAATGGAAAGCATGTTTGTGTGAAAATTTAGCTAATATTTACACAAGTATGAAAACTTATGATCTTTCCCATAGGAAAAATAACACATATTCGATTTTTAAACGCATGAAATTACCATTTGTTGGTTTTTGAAGTGTTGAAAACTTATATTTACGAAATTTTGGATATAGAAACAGGCATTTGTGAAATTTCGTTAATGGAAAACATGTTTTTGTGAAAATTTAGCTAAAATTTACACAAGTGTGAAAACTTATGTTATTTTCCATAGGAAAAATAACACATATGCGATATTTATCCGCATGAAAATCACATTTGTTGATTTTTGAAGTGTTGAAAACTTTTATCTGAGAAATTGTGGAAGTAGAAAACATATATTTGTGAAATTTGGTTAGTAGAAAACACGTCTTTGTAAAAAAAATGTGAACACCATAGAGTCTTGCATTTTCTACGCTTCCAACATTCACACAATTCATTACTATCCACTACAATAATAAAATTGTAGGGTTTTAAACTCCATGCAACATTAAAAACGTACCTATAATTTCCCAGTCGTACAGAAAATATCCTGCATTTCCATAAAATTATTAAATTTTAGAGTGTCCATTCATTCGGATAGTATCATGCATTTAAATAAAACAATGAACTTTTAGAAGCCCTATGGAATATCCAGTTGTGTCAAGTTTGAAAAGTCACTTTCTTGTTTATTTCATAATTTCTGCTATGCACATTTATTTAATTAAATTTTAATTTTAAAAATATAACTGTTATATTAAAATAATGGAATCATGTATTCTCTGCGATCCAACATTCACACAATGGCATACAATCCACTACAATAATAAAAATTGTATGGTTTTAAACCTCTTGTCACATTAAAAGACGTACCCTTAATTTCACATTCGCTATGAAAATGTCTTGCATTTCAATAAAATAATTCAATTTCAGAAGCCCCAAGGATAATTCACTTGTGCCACATTTGAAAAGACTCGTTCTGGTGTATTGAATTTTTTTGTTATGGAGATTATTTAATATACATATTTTCGCATTCAATCATAAGTGCTTCATTAAAATAATTAACATCTCTCAAAAAATTCGCTCAGAAGCCATAAATTTACTCACATCATTTAAATTTACTCCCCTATAACAGATACCAAAATTCACCGAACATTCCCAAAAATTAATATATTAACATCATTTTTACAAAATACATATAATTTTTAATAACCCTTTTTCATATCTCCCTTCCCAATCCAAGTTTGAAAAATCACTTTCTGGTTTTTATTATGTACATTATTTAATACCACTTTTCTTTTATAAAAATAATTGCTTCAGTAAAAAGCAATTAACATCTCCGAAAAATTCGTTCATTATCCATAAATTCACTCACATCATGAAATTGTAGATCCCCGCAACACACACCAAATTTCACCGAACATTTCCGAAAACTAATATATTAACATCATTTTTACAAAATACATATCATATTTAATAACCCTCTTTCATATCTATCTTCCCCATTCCACAATTTCTCCATTCATGATATCGAAAAACATCCTTCCATTCATTTCTCCATTCAAATTCTCACGAAAGATATACCCTGTTGTTCATAGTTCATCAACTCTTCATAATATAACGGTTAGCGTGCCACGCAAGTAATCTCGGGTTCGGTCCTCAACCGATTCTTATGCTTTTAAATTCAGAACTTAAAAAAATTCCCGATAGATCCCATCCTATTTCCAATATTCTTTCAGATTCTTTGCGGCAGCTGAAGGTCACCTCATCGTCCAAAGTTCAACTTTCTCGCCCACATTATCTATTATCATCCATATATTCCCTCATTACGTCATCCGTTCAAAGTTCATAGGATAAGATAAACCATTCAAAGGTCACCTTCCTCATGACGTCATCGTCAGCACCGACACTGCCTTCTGAGGCGGGACTCCCATTTTCTCTCTACTAACATCTTCTCGCATACCACTGGGTGAGAATCCCTAGTATACATATCATTAGTGTTAATAACACACACACACCCTGTTCTCATTTGACGCAAAAGGAAAGTGTAAGATTGTGTATAAGTGTTCTTAATTATTTTTAAAATAAAGTTCAATAATTTTCCTTGTTGTAGAATAGGGTACAAAATATATAATAATTATAATTAATCAAAAGTTAAAATACATTTTATACCTTAGGAATATTCTCTCAGGTTTAAATTCTAATTTGCATTGAGCTTTTATTTATTTATTTATGTATTTATTTATTATTATTTTGTTGTTTTTGCAAAACTGACAGTTTAAATAAATATTATTAAATTCAATACGAATTTTTCGCCATATAAATATATTAAATACAGTCGGACGTATCTTACCTCAGTGTTACCTATCTCAAAAGATTTTGCCGTTTTCCTAAATTGAAGTTTTTTCTAATATGTAGTCCTTTACTTCTTTGGAATTCATGGGTTTAGCGTTTGAATAGCATACCGAACCTCTTATTTCGTGATTTAGAAAAAATAACTGACTTTCAGTCACTTCTAAAAATATTTTGTTTGTTTTTTTCGAATATATAGTTTAATATATTTTTACCAATAATAAAATAATCCTTTATGAAAAGGATAAAGAAGACTCGAGCAACGTGTTTAATTACAAATAGAATAATAATGCAGCATACAACCGTTTTGAGGATATGCTGGATACCCGCGATCAAATGCAAGATAATCAATAAATACAAAGTAAAAAATGAGAAATTGGCACAAACAGAAAAAGCACAGGGATATATATACCCAAGTCGTGGATTAAAATCCCACCTGAGATAGCCAATCGGATAACAAAATGGAGAAGAGCCCAGCCAATCAGGAAAATAGAATTAACACACAAGATTGGAGTGCACCAAAACAGAACAGTTGCAACAAGATAAACTAGGTCAAAACGACACACGAAAGTCAAAAACGGGGAAAGGAAAAATTATAGGACACCCCGCCAGATCGTAAACGAAAATAGACTTCTGGTATAGATTAACAAAAGTTATAGAATTATTATTATTATTATTATTATTATTTTCTTTATGGAAGGCATCATAAATGTCAAAATCATATATTGAGGCACATTGTTGTATAATTCTTGGGAAGGAAAACTCAAAACGTGGTCAAAATTAAACTGATGGCTCGTAATTGTTTTGGTAAATTTCAGTGCATGATCATTAGATCTAAAGAGGAAAGTAGACGCTGAGACTGAAGACCAAGGAAGTTACAGGAATTGAGTACATTATTAATTCCTCATCAGTGCTTTAATTTTGATCACAGTCTATTTTTGTTCACGACCTGGCGGATTTTACTGTAATTTTTTCCTTCATCTTTATAGTTGTTTAACTTTTGACCATTTCTCAGCCTTTAGAACTTGTGTGTTGTTCTGACATATTTTTCTCCATCTTAGGACATAATGTTTTGGCATCCTCCAATTTGGCATGTTGTGTAATTCGGATTGGCTGGGCTGTTTGTTCTTCATTCGACTTTCTGATTAGTTTTCGCACCTAAAACCTTAATTTGAAACATTCCCTCCCCCACCTCCCCATTTGTGCACATATCTCATTTCTTTACTTCGAGTTTATTTGTTGTCTTGCCCTGACGAAAGTGATCCAGCAATTCCTACAAGTTATCCTGCATAATAATTCCGGTTTAAGTCCTGCATTATTATTCTATGTGGGGTTAAACACGCTGTTTCAGTATTTCGTATATTCTTATATTTGTCAATATTGAGCATATTTGAAACAATGAAAATCAATAAATGTTTTTACAGCCTATTTCCTTTTTATCTTCAAAAACAAAAGGATTTTTGGGTGGAATAAAATAAAAAGCAGCTCCTGTTTATTCTGTTTGCAGCAAACATAAGCCCTTTGTTAACCCAAACCCCAATGTCGTCCAATTTTTGTTACTTTAGAAACATGGCTTGTCATTTAAAATGTGAGTATATTAAAAAAGAATCTGATGTGGACAGCAAATGACTTTCCTTATGTAATGCAATGAATTTACTCTTTTACAGTAAAAAATAATGTGTAAGATCCACAATACCGTGTTTTTAACGTTGAAATGTACATTTGGCGATTTTTCGGATGGCAACATGTAAAACGATTTCAAAGTACCTGTTGAGGATGTAAGCAAAAATTTGTTAAATAGAAATTGACGGACCACCTTGTCTTTTCAAGTTTTAATTAAAACATACCAAGGAAGATATACATTGTACAATACAGAATGTAATTTGTAATTTGGGGAATAAATCCCGCTGACTATAAGATGGGGTAAGGTTCCCGCTTACTATAAGATCGGGAAAGGTTCTGGCTGACGATACAACCTCGTCGTTCACAATCTATTCGAGTTCTGCCAACACACACAAAGTTCTCTGCTGCCTCACTTCTTGTAGCACGATGTGACGGCGGAATTCTCGCGCATGCGCAGACATGCCGCCCGACCTTGCAATGTTATAACATTCAAGGTGAAAATACAATCAAAATATAATTAATATATAACAACAATTCAACATAAGATATATCGAAAATTGAACTTTAGACTACAAGAATTTAACATAATACAATTCAATTACATGAAATTAACATTACAAGAAATTAACATACAACACTTTTTTTCAAATTTCTAAGGGTAGTACGTACAATTTGGAAATTGCTCGTTTAAGCACAGAAGATTCTGTCTTAACATCTACAACACGAATAATTTTGTCGTGACCCGGGTAAATCTTCATTATACGACCCAGGATCCATTTACAAGTGGGTAAATTATCTTCTTTAATCAAGATCATGTCACCAATTTTTACATTTTATTGTCGAACATCCACTTGGTACGTTGTAGTAGATAATTGAGATAAGTATTGCTCCATTTTTCCAAACCGTCTGTTCTACTTTAGTTGTTCCCTGCCACAGATTTCATTTGTTGGTTTCGATATTTACAATAGAAGGTTCAGCAATTGAGGTACGAGATCTGCCTTTCAGAAAATGAGCAGGTGTTAAAATATCCAAATCCTTAATATCAGAAGAAAGTGGAGTAAGTGGGCGAGAATTTAGCATAGCTTCAATTTGGACTAAAATAGTTAGAAATTCTTCATAAGTAAGATTATAACTGCCCACGATACGTTTCAAATAATATACTATAATATATTCAAATTTTAAAATAATAATAACTG
This sequence comes from Amaurobius ferox, assembly GCA_951213105.1. Taxonomy (NCBI): domain Eukaryota; kingdom Metazoa; phylum Arthropoda; class Arachnida; order Araneae; family Amaurobiidae; genus Amaurobius; species Amaurobius ferox. The sequence goes on from OX578133.1 coordinate 192,257,404, forward strand.
GGATGGAGATTTTTCATCCCAGCCTCCCAAAGACCACCGAAATTTGGCGCCCTGGGAGGTATGAATTTCCATTCGATGTTCTCCTGTGAAGTGAATTTCGAGAGAGATTCACCCAGTTTACTCATCAACTTATAGAAATTCCTTAACTTCTTGTTTGCCCCAACAAAGTTGGTAGCGTTATAAGAAAATCTTTTTTCATATTTTCCTCTTCTAGCCACAAAACCTTTTAAAGTGAAAATCACGGATTCTGACGTCAAGTCAGAAACTATTTCTATGTAAATGGCTTTTGTTACAAGGCAAATGAATATACAAACAGAAATCTTCATAAGAGATCCCTTTTTTGATTTTTACCGTTTATAAAAAGGGACCCCATAGGCCAATCCCTACTAAATTATACACAAAATCTGGATTCGTCCTTCCCTTGGGCAAATCTCCCATTTTCTGGTAACACACTTTAGGATTTGATTTAAAACATTGAATATAATTATGTACAATTTTCCTGCACAAATTTCGGCTGTTTAAAGGCCAATAACTTTGCCTAATTTGATAAAGTAATGTTTGAGGGCATGAATGCAAATATTTTTTACGATAATCTTGAATTAGTAGATGTTAATAACTTGCTTTTAGGGGATAGCAAAACTGGGTGTTTCCTGCTATAATTAATGGAGGAGTTAGATAACTTACCTTCGACCCTGAGTAACCCTTCTTGATCAAGAAACGGTGATACATTTTTTATCTTAGTGGAGGAGGGAACGTTAGAGTTAGTTCGCAACTCCTTGATATCATCTTGAAACTCAACTGATTGAGTTTCTTTTATGAGGAAGTTCTTTGCTATCTTGATCTCCTTATGGCTGATAGAGTTAACTCCTTTGGGTACAGAAGCCTTGCAATTGTTGACAAACCTAACAATATAAGCTAAAACACGTACAAATTTTACATACTTATTGCTAATTTTAAATAAACACAAAGAATTCAGAAGTACTGCAAAGAGAGAGTGATATACTAGAGAGTCACATTGCTTTTATTAGAGTTCTCTGAGCTATTTTTTATCTCAGTAAGATACTTTTCTTCTGGGACACAGGAATCCTCATCTGTGTCAGGTAGGTCACGAGATGTTAGGAAAGAAGGGCCTTTCCACCACATGGAGTTGTCCAGAAAAGAGTCAGCACTGATACTTATTGTCAGCAGATCCACAGGGTTGACTTTACCGGGGCAGTGATGCCAAGAATTCTGATCAGTTAAAGTTTGTATTTCTTTCACTCGATTTCAACAAATTGTTTCCATCTTTTAGTTGAACCTTTGATCCAGTACAGGGGGATTTTTGAATCTGTCCAACAATGCACCGTTTTTGGGTGTTTTAAATCTATGATTTTCTTCATCTTATATGTTAAGCGAGCTGCTAAAAGGGCTCCTAAAAGCTCTTGTCTTGATAATGAAATCTGTTTGAGAGGGGCGACTCGACTCTTTGATGCGACAAGATTCACTTCAATGCAATTTTCTTTCACCACTCGCAGATAAACGGCTACGGCATAGGCCTTTTTACTGGTGTTGCAGAAAGTGTATATTTCGACAACAACTTTGACTTTTTCCGTTGTTGAGTTGAGGACAAACCAAGGAATTTTAAATTCGTTTAGTCGCTGAAGCTCTGAGCACCATTGCAGCCACTATTCTTTAATGTTAACTGGTAGATCTCCATCCCACGAAACTTTCTCTATCCATAACTCTTGAAAGAGTATCTTTACTCGGATCGTAAATGATGTCAACATTCCAAGAGGGTCAAAGATTTTCCCCATGGACTGCAAAAGAAAACGCTTAGTATTATTTTTATGGGATAAGAGTTCCAGTAAGCTCTGAATTTCCATAGTGGGGCAATGTTCTGCTGTGTTCCATGCCATTCCTAAGACCTTCGTCAAATTAGATCCTAAGGGAATGTAATTATGTTGTGGCTGAATGTCGAATCTTTCTTCTTTTCATTGTTCCATCAAATTACTTTCATTCGTGATCCATTTATTTAAAACCATTCCGGTTTCTTCATGATTTCTTTATCGTTGCTAGAGACTTCAAATGCATCTTGTGTGTTTTCTTTACCCGTAATGAAGTCGTCAATATAAAATCAGTGATCAAGCAAACTTAATGTAGTTGGATACTCATTGCTAAACTTTTCGACGTGTTTTTTGATGTTTCACCCCAAAACGAACGCACTTGAAATGATAGATCTGGAGACCTCTTCCGTCATCAACTGTTTCATCAGACCACAGAAATAATCGTACAGCATTTCGGTCCTTTTCTGACAGAGGTACTTGCAAGGACGCTTTTTCTCTATCGGATAATATTACAACTTTATTCAACCTGAAATTGATTAGAATATCAAGGAGATTTGGTTGAGGTTTGGGCCTTGCCACAAACAGTCGTTCAAAGACAATTGGTTGCTATCTTGTGAGCTAACGTCGAAAACGATTCTGGTCTTGGTAGTAAGTCTATCTTGTTTATTTCGTAGCCTGATGTGGCAAGTAGTAAATTGGTTGGTCTACCATTCTTTGTTCACTTGTTTTTTCAACCCGTTCCATTATCCCTTGCTTTAAATAGTCCCATATTATTTCCTTGTATGGGAAATACAGTTATGGATTTTTTCATAGTAGATTATAGCTAGTACATGAAAGTCTACGAGTTATCGTTCATCTTCAAATCTTTCTGTTAAGGCTGTGAATAATGACTCAAAAGAATTTTCAGATGATTCAATTTGTTTCGCATCGCCTGTTAAGGATGCTCTTAAGTAAAATAAACTTTTCGAATCAATTAATTCGTCATTATTTGTAATCAAGTCCATAAATAAGTCCCTATAATAAAGTCCGTAATCAAGTTCATTTGTAATCAAGTCCAAGAGTTTTGAAAGTCGACCATTCATCATATTTTTCACCAAAAATAGGAAGAGGAATTTCCGGGAGTTTAATTTTGATTTTAGAATCAGTTTCTTTTGCATTTGAAATGTTTACTACACTAGAAGCAGACGCAAAGTATGAATCAAAGAAAATTTTTAGGCTTACCTTCAATTTTTCTAAGCGATTTTCAGTTTCGTCTAAATTAACTTAGATTTCTGAATTTTCATCAACACTTGGAATTTGGTAGTATTGTTCGCGCACTTATTCCAGCTTCTTCTGCAAGTTTTCCACTTTCTTCAATTTCACTTCAAGTTCACTAGATGACGTATCCTTTACGAGCATTTTTTCTTCCACAAAAGTTTCTAATTTTGTAATATTGCCTTTGATGCACCTTTCAATCTATTTAGTTTATTCATAGTGCTGGATCCGGCTCGACGGACCACTTTTATGTTGAGGATGAAAGCAAAATTTGTTAAATAGAAATTGACGGAACACCTTGTCTTTTTAAGTTTTAATTAAAACGTAACAAGAAAGATATACATTGTACAACACAAAATGTAACTTGTAATTTGGGGAATAAATCCCGCTGACTATAAGATGGGAAGAGGTTCTCTCTGACGATACAACCTCGTCGTTAGCAATCTATTTGAGTTCTGCCATCACACACAAAGTTCTGTGCTGCACCACTTTTTGTAGCACGATGTGACGACGGAATTCTCGCGCATGCTCAGACAGTACCCAATTAACTGATATTTCGCGCAGCTCTAAATAAACAATTATCAATATTGAAAGCTTCCTCAATAAGCGATATTGTCCAATTATTAAATATTTTAATAAATAATTCATCAATTTGGCGTCATTTTCACTAATTTAGCGTCATTTATACAATGTTGACGAAATTTTCGTCAATCTGGGGCGAAATATCGCCAAGTTCGACAATTTTCCAGATGGCAACACGTAAAATTATTTCGAAGTACCCAATTAACTTATATTTCGCACAACTCTAAATAAACAACTAAATAATCAATTTATATTAAAATATTTTAATAATTAATTCATCAATTTGGCATCCTTTTCATTAATATAGCGTCATTTTTGCAATTTTGACGATATTTTCGTCAATCTGGAGCGATATATAGCCAAGTTAGTGATACTTTGCTAGATTATTCGCCAAGTACATCACCAAGTGTTACAGGCAAACGAAGCGAAGAGCATTTCTTATATATTAGAAGATACACCCGTCATATGACGGAAATCAGAATTTGCGAAACATTACTTCCCATTTGGCGTCATTTTTATCAATTTGGCGATATTTTTGTCACTTTGGCAACATTTGAAATAGTCGCCAAGTTAGCGACGTCCCGCTAAATTTCCAACCAAGCGTTACGGAAGGACGGACTGAGAAATGGGTTATTCTTATAGCTCTCTTCTGTTCTTTCAAAGGTATTGAATTTTTATCAATCAGTCGTCATTTCATTGATTTAGAGTCGGTTTCATCAATTTGACAAATTTCATCAAATAGGTAACATTTTCGTCAATTTGTCAGCAAGATGGAAATATTCCGATAAAGCTTCCGACAAAGCTGATATTTTGTCAATAGTAATAATTGTATCTCGTGCCGTGTTTTCGTGATTTAAACTTATCTGTAAAATAAATACCGGATTTTTACATATTTCTAAAACATTTGAAATTTTTCAGCAAGATCTTATGTCGTGATCATCTGAATGTAATTTGGGGGGGGGGGGGGATAGTTTAGTATATAATTCGTTGGATATTGAATCTGTTGATATCATGGACTAATTAAGTGCGTGAAGTATTAAAAGCTAAAAGTTGGCAGAAAATGTTATAGAATCGCTATGGAATAATTGTTCTTCGAAATACTAAAAACATAAATTCAGCTCCATATTCATCATTTACCGTATCTACTGCACTCTGCAGATTATTTTTCGTGGAATGCTTTTGATGAATCAGAAATGACACAAAGTATGATGGCTTGATGCTAAGTGTATTTTTCCTGTGAAACTATAAAAACAATGAAAACTCACTTGTCTTCTATAAAAACAAAAACAGACTTGTGTTCTATAAAAACAATAGTAATTTTGTCGCTGCTTCATGAATGATCTCATCAAAAAGATACTTTCTATTAATCAGGATGTAAATTTCTGGTTCATTTTCCTTAAAATTACGTTCTTGGCGATCATACATTTTTTATACGTCTTGTACTTTTCAGAGGCAGTTATTTTTTTAAACTGTATTTTTCTGAAATTGTTTTTGAATGTTTGGAAGTTTACATGCTTCAACTTCTACATACTAATGCATTATAGAAATCAGTGGAAAGGGATTATTATAATCACCCTGCATATATTGCTTGTGCGGGGACCACTACCAGTGTTCTACTATGTCAATTCCCTTATTTTTAATTGATTTCCATAATTTTTTAAATGCTTTAACCTTTATATCTAATTTATTTATCTACATTTATTTTCTGAAACGCAGTTTTTGATTTCATTTTTCCGTCTTGTCACAAGCAGACAGCACCACATATTAGAGTAATTAAAAGTGAAGTTTCTCAAACTTTGGTTGGGACTCTGGCCGCTAGATGGCAGCACCATATCAATTGCTCCTCGAAGTGTAAAATTATGCAAAATACTTATATCGGGAACATCTTCAGCAAGAAAGATCAATCATGCATAAAGCATTGATTATGAAACACTTTCCAACTTCAATGCAATTTTATTTAAACATCTCTAAAATGCGATATATTCCTCGGTAATATTTTTAAAATTATCACAACACTACATTAATTTATTATATTTGAAGACTTAAAAATTCATCGAAAAAATGAACTTCATTCAAATGACGGCATTGAAATATAAATTGCCTGGTTTAAACATCTCTAAAATACGATACATTCCTCGGAAATATTTTTAAAATTATCATAATAATACAATAATTTATTATATTTGAAAGTTTCATCGAAAACAAATGAACTTTATTCAAATGAAGTCATCAAAATATAATTCGCTTGGCTCTCTCTATAAAAGCAGCATGTCATTCATGAACTTTTTCCATTTCTTTCATTCATCACAATACTATAATAATTTATTTTATTTAAAAACTTAAAACCATGGAGGTACAAGTAATTTAACTCTATGCTTAAAGCTTCATCGGAAAACATCGTCTTCTTCTCAGTGTAAAATCAATGAATGTTTCAATCATATTAGCTATATTGTAGACTCCATGACCTAAATAATTTTGAGTTAAAGAAATGCAGCAATTCTTATACATCTCATTCTACATCTTTTGGTGTTTGCATTCTCCATAAGTGAAAATTTGGCTTCGTTGTAGAAATAATCAAAGTTTGATAATCATTCAAACTCAAATATATTGTAATTGCGTTGTTTCAGTATATAGATGCACAGAATTTAAGCAAAAATAGAGCGGTTTTATGACGGATACAACACTAAATATGAGTTAAAAAGAACTTAGAAAATAACGATTTTGACATAAAATGGATGCCATATTTTATTTTGAAGTGGGTCACGTGATCTTTTCATATAAAGGGTTTAAATAATATTTTAATTTTTATTTAAAATTAAACTACATATATTTTGCTGAAATTTTTTTATATATTTAATGGGGTAATTTGAATATTTCCTAAAACTTTCGAAGCAATTTGTGAATTTTAAATTCGTTAAAAAAATGGTCCTATACGGTTCAATGTATTTCATTTTTTCAACCCGGGTTCAATTCAAAACTAATTGGGTGATATTATTCATTTATATTCCCATAGGTTCCACAGACCGTCTGAACAACATACTAAAATTTCATTCTGATAAAGTCATTTTTACGCCAGTTATCGTGCTAACGGACAGACAGACAGACAGAACGAACAAAGTCATAAAACTATTTTCAACTATGTTGTTAAGTGTTAACAAGAAATATCAATCATGCTTAAAGCATTGATTATGAAACACTTTCCAACTTCAATGCAATTTTATTTAAACATGTCTAAAATGCAATACATTCCTCGGTAATATTTTAAAACTTATCACAATACTACATTAATTTATTATATTTGAAACCTTAAACCTTCATAAAAAAAAATTAACTTCATTCAAATGACGGCATTAAAGTATAAATTGCCTGGTTTAAACATCTCTAAAATGTGATACATTCCTCGGTAATAATTTTAGAATTGTCATAATACTACGATAATTTATTATATTTGAAAACTTCATCGAAAACAACTGAAATCCATTCAAATGACGTCATAGAAAAAATAACACGCCTGGCTCTCTCTATAAAAGCGACATTTCATTCATAAATAATTCCCCCATTCATGTCATTCATCACAATGCTATAATAATTTATTTTATTTAAAAATTAAGACCATAGAGCTACAAGTAATTAAACTATATGCGTAAAACTTCATCGAGAAATATCGTCCTTCTCTTTCTAAAATCAATGAATATTTCATTCATATCAGCTAAGCAGACTCCATGGGCTAAATGATTTTGTGTTAAAGAATTACAGCAATTCTAATACAACTCATTCTACATATTTTGCTGTTTACATTTTACATAGGTGAAAAATAGGCTTAGTTGTAGAAATAATCAAATTTGGGATGAGCATTTAAACACAAATATATTTTCATTGCGTTGTTTCAGTATGTAGATGCACAGAATTTAGACAGAAATAAAGTAGTTTTAGGGCGGATACAACACTCAATATGAATTAAAAAGAACTTTAAAAATCATGATTTTGAGACAAGATGGATGCCATATATCATTTTGAAGTATGCCACGTGATCGTTTCATATCATGGTCACGTGATCGCTTCATATAAGAGGTGTTATTATTATTTTAATTTTTATTTAAAAAACTACTGAATATATTTCGTTGAATTTTTTTTTATATATTTTATGGAACAATTTGAATATTGCCTAAAATTTTCGAAGCAATTTGTGAATTTTAAATCCTCTTAAAAAATGCTTGAAAAATTAGGTCCCATAGGGCTCAATGTATTTCATTTTTTCAACCCGGGTTCAATCCAAAACTAATTGGGTGATATTATTCATTTATATTCCCATAGGTCCTACAGACCGTCTGAACAACATACTAAAATTTCGTTTTGATTAAGTCATTTTTACGGCAGTTATCGTGCTAACGGACAGACAGACAGGCAGAATGAACAAAGTCATAAAACACTTTTCAACTTTGTTGTAAAGTGTTAAAAACAGAAATTAGTCAAATGTGCCCAAGACATAATAAAATTTTTAAAATCACTGGAACTGCTAATGATAAATCCCAAGCAAAGGAGGTTATTTCTGCATAAAAATATTTATAAAACTATTTATTCTCATTGTAGTAAACGACATTCATGGACCGGTTTTGCGATTATTATGAGGTCATCGGCATGGAATAACCAATATCTGTGCAATGACAGAATGAAACTTGCTATATGCCACAATTTTAAAAATCCTTCGGAAATGTCAAATAAACAATTCACTTATTAAAATAGCATACACAAACGGAATTACGATACTGAGTAGTGTAATCTCCTAGCAATCGTTGGGAGGGGAGTAGTAAGAAAAGGAGAGTTCACCGACGAAGGCGGAGCAATGCGGAGCGCGGAGCAAAATGGCCGCCATCTTGAATTCTGTAATCCTGGACGGGGGTGTAAAAGGGGGGAAAATGGAAAAAGGTGGGGGTAAAAATTTTTCGAAACTTTTTTTTTGGGGTGGCAACGATGTCGTAGTCTTGTACGAGGGGTTGAGGGGGAAATAAATTTTTTGGAACGAGATTTTTCTAAGTACGGAAGAAACTTTTTTCGGGATGGCAACACCTCCGCCTCTGCGACGAAGGCGGAGCAGTGCCATCAGCGCCCCCTAGCGGTGGAAAGTGGAACTATCGAGGATGGAACTTAGAAATATTTTTTGTTTCGGTTGCCATAGCAACACCTGTGGGTAGAAACTTTTTTGGGGGTGGCAACACCGACGAAGGCGGAATGAAACCATCAACGCCCCCTAGCGGCAGAAAGGAGAATTAAAATTGGGATTTTTCTGATAGTTGAGATTTTTTTTCTTTTTTAAATGAAGTAATTAAGTACGAAATATTCGTATTTTTTTTTCTTTTTCTAAATGAATTAAAGGGCGTTAATGAGGATAATGAAATACAGTAATTAAGTATATCAAGGCCATTGTTATTGCATGCTAGGAGCGTGCCAAGGACATACCAGCGGTATACTAAGGGGTATACCAAGGGTATACCAAGGTCATGTCAATACCCCTCCGCTATATCACGGTTACGAATACATAACTGTAAGAATATCGTATGATGAGGGGCATGCTAAGAGCATCGAACATACATTTTAAGAATGTGCCGCTTTTAGCGTTTTTTTCACAAAAAGTTTTAAAAACGTTAAAAAACAACAAAAATGTGCGTTTTTTCAACAAGTTGAAGTTTTTGAGTTGTTGGATTTCTCTATGGGAATTAACATGGGTTTTCACACTTTTGCGAATTTTTTAGAAAAAAAATGTGGTTTTTCGCAAAAAAGCGGCCAAAAATGTGTTTTTTAAAAAACGCGGAATCGGCCGATTTTTTTCAAACTGTCGGATTTCTCTATGGGAATTAACATAGGTTTTCGCACTTTTGTAATTTTTTGAAAAAAAAATGTGCGTTTTTGCAAAAATGCGGCCAAAAAAGTGTGTTTTTAAAGTAGCAGAATCTCGGGAATCTCGGGAATCTCGAGAATCTCGGGAATCTCGGGAATTGGGTGTATAGGAGGGGGTGTGTTTCCCCAAACATTCCAGTCTTGGAGTTCAAATATTTTAAAAATAAATATTTTCAATAAATATTCCCAAAAATAAATATTTTTAAATAATCGTGAGAGTGTACTACTACCATAGGAGTATCTGTAAACCAACATGGTTTAATATGTGTGTTATTTTATACATGTGTTATTTCTTTAAACCAACATAGTTTAATACGTGCACCATTTTACAAGTGTACTACTAGCATAGGCTACCATAGGGGTACCTTTCAATCTTAACATGTTTTAAAAACCGCATAGTGCATTAAATCACGATGACAGATCTACCCCTCCCCACCTCGCGTGAATGTGGATAGTTACATCGTATGGCCAGTGCGGGGAAGATGAGGATACTGCTAACAGAGCGTGGTTCTGTATCTGGACATAACTTTAGGCTATATGTCGCGTTGGGCTTGGGTTTGGCCGACTGTTTAGAACTACTCTCGCTGCTATTGTTAACATCTGTGGTGGAGGATAGTTTTTACGGGCTCATAGAATGCTTGTGTTGTTAGATTAAAAAGACACCACTAAATATCATTGTATTCTCAGCTGGGAGAGGCTCTTTTAAAGAAGTTCTTATTAAATTTTAACATGTTCTAAAAAGAATCTTTCATTCATTAGTGTTATGAATCTCGCAAGTTAATTAAAGGATGTTAATTAAATTAATTGATTAAGTATTGAATGCCTGTATACCAGGAGCATGTCAAAGACATGTCAAGGGGTATGTCAAAGCGTACCAAGGGTGTACCAAAGGAGTATGCTGAAGGCATACCAAGACCATCGTTCCTACACTATCCCTCTGCTATATCGCAGTTATGAAGTGAACTGTAAGAATATCGTATGATGAGGGGTATGCTAAGAGCATCAAACATACATTTTAAGAATGTGCCGCTTTTAGCGTTTTTTTCACAAAAAGTTTTAAAAACGTTAAAAAAACAACAAAAATGTGCGTTTTTTCAACAAGTTGAAGTTTTTGAGTTGTTGGATTTCTCTATGGGAATTAACATGGGTTTTCACACTTTTGCGAATTTTTTAGAAAAAAAATGTGGTTTTTCGGAAAAAAGCGGCCAAAAATGTGTTTTTTAAAAAACGCGGAATCGGCCGATTTTTTTCAAACTGTCGGATTTCTCTATGGGAATTAACATAGGTTTTCGCACTTTTGTAATTTTTTGAAAAACAATGTGCGTTTTTGCAAAAATGCGGCCAAAAAAGCGTGTTTTTAGAGTAGTAGAATTTCGGGAATCTCGGGAATCTCGGGAATCTCGAGAATCTCGAGAATCTCGGGAATCTCGGGAATTGGGTGTATGGGATGGGGGGTGTTTCCCCAACCATTTCGGTCTTGGAGTTTAAAAAATAAATATTTTCAATAATCGTGAAAGTGCGCTTATGTCTAAAATACTTGAGTGTTATGAATCTTGCAAGTTAATGAAAGGAAGCGATAAAATCTTAAATTTAAATAATAGCAGATACCAATGGGTGTATGCATATGTTTTTACAAGTGTATACTACCATAGGGGTTTCTTTAAACCCACATATTTCAATATGTGTGTTATTTTATACATGTGCTATTTCTTTAAACCAACATGTTTTAATACGTGCGTTATTCTAAGAGGGAGAAACGCCTAATATGCTGATACATATGACACACGCGCTCAGCACAAATCGATGGAAATAAATGGTGAGATAGTTTTTAAAGACGAGACTTTGAAATTGTTTTCGATAAATAAGGTATTTGAGGTTATTTAACGTGTGAATGAGCGATACATGCCAATAAAATGAGGAACTAGGCTAAGTTTACAAGTATAGGACTTTAAAGTTTTGGTGTTTTAGGGGTAGAACTTGAATTTATAATTAAACATGATTTATACTAACTACTGCAAAGGGAGAAATGCATAGCGAAAGGGGTTATGTGTGTATATATATATATAATACATATAACCAACACCCACCGGTGGAATGCAGATCTAAGATAATATTTTTAGGAGAAGACATGAGATTCTTAAGTAAATGGAGTATTTAGAGGCATTTAAAGAGATATAAACATATGATAAGGTAACATCCATAATACACACAACTAATATAGGACAGCGAAAGGAAAACTTTAGTATTGTTTAGAGACCGAACTTCAAATTTTTAAGTAAATGTAGGCGTTTGGAAAAATTTTAATGAACTATGTGCGATACACATGTCTCCGATCACAGTGGTGGAAAAGTGATACCGGAGCAGTTTTTAAAGATGTGACTTTAACTTTTTTCAATTAAGTGAAGAATCTACTAAATATTAGAGGGTGCTAGCGCTTACCGAGGATTTTATTTATAATACACATAAGCAGCATATAACATTAGGAAGGGGATATTAGAAATTTTTTTAAAGATAGGACTTTAGATTTTGGAACTAAATGAGATATCAAGAAACATTTAAAGGGGATGAAAACATCTAATGAGGCGGAATGGGGGTGTACTTACTCAAGATACTCAACACTGAAATTATTCACTAAGATAAATTTTTAAAGTAAAGACTTTAGAAGTTTCACATAAAAGGCAATTTATACTAGTTTTTAAAGAAATGAAAACGCCCAGCGAGATGACTTAGAATGAATACAACGCCGATATATATAACAGTGAAAAGAAAACTTAAATATTGTCTAAAGACTACACTTCAAATTTCAAAGTAAATGTAGATACTCAGAAACTTTTAATGGACTAGTATAATACACATACTCGATATAACACTTAAATGGCGAACTAAGAATAATTTATAAGTATGTAACTTTGGATTTTTTTAGTTAAATAGGGATTTCAGCTAATTTTTAGAGGGATAGAAAGGTATACTAAAGGGTGTACAACAAATTTTTAGAAGGAACTAAGGGAATTTTCTAGCTAAATAGGGATTTCCACTACTTTTTAAAGAGATATAAAGACATACTAAAGGGTATACAGTAAAATTTTAGAGGGGACTTTGAGAATTTTTTAGCTAAATAGGGATTTCTACTAACTTTTAAGGAATAGAAACACGTACTGAAGAGTATAGAGCGTAATCATTACTAACACCTAGTGCTAAAATGAGGAATTAGAGTAATATTTAGGGGATGGGACTTTAGATTTTTAAGTAAATGTTATGTTTAAAAACTTTTAAAGTAGCGTAAATACCTACTAAGATGACATATGCGATACACATAGCCAATACATAGTTATTAAATAGGGAAAAGCTAAGATGGCTTTTTAGAATAACACCTAAAATTTTTTTCTAACTAAGCGCAATATATCAACACTTAAAGCGGACGAATACGAAGATTCAGACGGCATGTGTGATACACATCGCGGGCACATAATTGTTAAATGTTAATTTAAGTAAGTTTTTAAGGATAGAACTCTGAATTTTTTTTGGGGGTAAATGAGATGTTTAAGAACATTTAAAGAGTCAAAAACACCTAATAAGGCGGTATGAGATGATTTCATCATCATCAGATAACAGCGAAATGGGAATACTACAAATATTTTAAAGGGGGATCCTTAAAATTTCTAAGTAAATAACCTTTAAAGAGGCGAAAAATATATAGTGAAGTTGTGTAGATAATACAGATCATCGACATTCTAAAACAGACAAGACATGTCTATACAGGATAAAAAATGTTGTACGTTAATATAAACATACATTATTCTATGTAGCAATGTAATACATACCCCAAGATTTATATAAAGTAATCGCGAATCCATTATACCAATCCCATCAGAAATCAGCTAAAATAATAAAATTACCAAGCTGAATAATATATCTAGGTACTAAAACCCCAACAAACTACATTAAATTGATAAAAATCTTAACTAAATAAAATAATGAAGCTGTAACATACTATAAAAATACTAAGTTTAATAAAATAATAGAATAAAATCATATTAAAGCAAGTACTTACATGTTCAATCCGACTCAAAAATGCTGCATTAGGTGTAGGCCGATGAATAATGACAGATATAACATCTCCAGCTTTACCAACTAAAACCGACATATTCGCAGAGCAACTTGAAACGCGTCTTGACAGCACGAAATCCACAGCAGAAGTGATAAAATCGATACTTCAACGACACCCCCTACAGGACAAGGTCACATCAAGGTCATATCATGGTTACTGTTAAACTATGGTATAAAATAGAATCACATGTTAAAAAATAATAGATTTTAGTAAAATAATTAAAGAAAACCCCTTTGTGATTATGAATGACCTGTCTATTTTTACCGTGTGTATGTGTGTGTGTGTGTGTGTGTGTGTGTGTGTGTGTGTGTGTGTGTGTGTGTGTGTGTGTGTGTGTGTGTGTGTGTGTGCCTTAAAAAGCTATATATCTGTTGTATCCCAACGGATACTAATATTTGTTTTTCAAACTTAGAAAAACTTTATTTCAGTTGCACTTATTTTAAGTGTAATTAAAAAAAGTTTTAACTAAATGTGTAAAACAAATATTAGTATCCGTTGGGATACAACAGATATATAGCTTTTTAAGGCATAATTACACACATACACACACACACACACACACACACACACACACACACACACACACACACACACACACACACACACACACACATACACACGGTAAAAATAGACAGGTCATTCATAATCACAAAGGGATTTTCTTTAATTATTTTACTAAAATCTATTATTTTTTAACATGTGATTCTATTTTATACCATAGTTTAACAGTAACCTTGATATGACCTTGATGTGACCTTGTCGTGTAGGGGGTGTCGTTGAAGTATCGATTTATCACTTCTGCTGTGGATTTCGTGCTGTCAAGACGCGTTTCAAGTTGCTCTGCGAATATGTCGGTTTAAGTTGGTAAAGCTGGAGATGTTATATCTGTCATTATTCATCGGCCTACACCTAATGCAGCATTTTTGAGTCGGATTGAACATGTAAGTACTTGCTTTAATATGATTTTATTCTATTATTTTATTAAACTTAGTATTTTTATAGTATGTTACAGCTTCATTATTTTATTTAGTTAAGATTTTTATCAATTTAATGTAGTTTGTTGGGGTTTTAGTACCTAGATATATTATTCAGCTTGGTAATTTTATTATTTTAGCTGATTTCTGATGGGATTGGTATAATGGATTCGCGATTACTTTATATAAATCTTGGGGTATGTATTACATTGCTACATAGAATAATGTATGTTTATATTAACGTGCAACATTTTTTATCCTGTATAGACATGTCTTGTCTGTTTTAGAATGTCGATGATCTGTATTATCTACACAACTTCACTATATATTTTTCGCCTCTTTAGAGGTTATTTACTTAGAAATTTTAAGGATCCCCCTTTAAAATATTTGTAGTATTCCCATTTCGCTGTTATCTGATGATGATGAAATCATCTCATACCGCCTTATTAGGTGTTTTTGACTCTTTAAATGTTCTTAAACATCTCATTTACCCCAAAAAAAAAATTCAGAGTTCTATCCTTAAAAACTTACTTAAATTAACATTTAACTATTATGTGCCCGCGATGTGTATCACACATGCCGTCTGAATCTTCGTATTCGTCCGCTTTAAGTGTTGATATATTGCGCTTAGTTAGAAAAAAATTTTAGGTGTTATTCTAAACAGCCATCTTAGCTTTTCCCTATTTAATAACTATGTATTGGCTATGTGTATCGCATATGTCATCTTAGTAGGTATTTACGCTACTTTAAAAGTTTTTAAACATAACATTTACTTAAAAATCTAAAGTCCCATCCCCTAAATATTACTCTAATTCCTCATTTTAGCACTAGGTGTTAGTAATGATTACGCTCTATACTCTTCAGTACGTGTTTCTATTCCTTAAAAGTTAGTAGAAATCCCTATTTAGCTAAAAAATTCTCAAAGTCCCCTCTAAAATTTTACTGTATACCCTTTAGTATGTCTTTATATCTCTTTAAAAAGTAGTGGAAATCCCTATTTAGCTAGAAAATTCCCTTAGTTCCTTCTAAAAATTTGTTGTACACCCTTTAGTATACCTTTCTATCCCTCTAAAAATTAGCTGAAATCCCTATTTAACTAAAAAAATCCAAAGTTACATACTTATAAATTATTCTTAGTTCGCCATTTAAGTGTTATATCGAGTATGTGTATTATACTAGTCCATTAAAAGTTTCTGAGTATCTACATTTACTTTGAAATTTGAAGTGTAGTCTTTAAACAATATTTAAGTTTTCTTTTCACTGTTATATATATCGGCGTTGTATTCATTCTAAGTCATCTCGCTGGGCGTTTTCATTTCTTTAAAAACTAGTATAAATTGCCTTTTATGTGAAACTTCTAAAGTCTTTTCTTTAAAAATTTATCTTAGTGAATAATTTCAGTGTTGAGTATCTTGAGTAAGTTCACCCCCATTCCGCCTCATTAGATGTTTTCATCCCCTTTAAATGTTTCTTGATATCTCATTTAGTTCCAAAATCTAAAGTCCTATCTTTAAAAAATTTTCTAATATCCCCTTCCTAATGTTATATGCTGCTTATGTGTATTATACATAAAACCCTCGGTAAGCGCTAGCACCCTCTAATATTTAGTAGATTCTTCACTTAATTGAAAAAAGTTAAAGTCACATCTTTAAAAACTGCTCCGGTATCACTTTTCCACCACTGTGATCGGAGACATGTGTATCGCACATAGTTCATTAAAATTTTTCCAAACGCCTACATTTACTTAAAAATTTGAAGTTCGGTCTCTAAACAATACTAAAGTTTTCCTTTCGCTGTCCCATATTAGTTGTGTGTATTATGGATGTTACCTTATCATATGTTTATATCTCTTTAAATGCCTCTAAATACTCCATTTACTTAAGAATCTCATGTCTTCTCCTAAAAATACTATCTTAGATCTGCATTCCACCGGTGGGTGTTGGTTATATGTATTATATATATATATACACACATAACCCCTTTCGCTATGCATTTCTCCCTTTGCAGTAGTTAGTATAAATCATGTTTAATTATAAATTCAAGTTCTACCCCTAAAACATCAAAACTTTAAAGTCCTATACTTGTAAACTTAGCCTAGTTCCTCATTTTATTGGCATGTATCGCTCATTCACACGTTAAATAACCTCAAATACCTTATTTATGGAAAACAATTTCAAAGTCTCGTCTTTAAAAACTATCTCACCATTTATTTCCATCGATTTGTGCTGAGCGCGTGTGTCATATGTATCAGCATATTAGGCGTTTCTCCCTCTTAGAATAACGCACGTATTAAAACATGTTGGTTTAAAGAAATAACATACGTATAAAATAACACACATATTGAAACATGTGGGTTTAAAGAAACCCCTATGGTAGTATACACTTGTAAAAACATATGCATACACCCATTGGTATCTGCTATTATTTAAATTTAAGATTTTATCGCTTCCTTTCATTAACTTGCAAGATTCATAACACTCAAGTATTTTAGACATAAGCGCACTTTCACGATTATTGAAAATATTTATTTTTTAAACTCCAAGACCGAAATGGTTGGGGAAACACCCCCCATCCCATACACCCAATTCCCGAGATTCCCGAGATTTTCGAGATTCTCGAGATTCCCGAGATTCCCGAAATTCTACTACTCTAAAAACACGCTTTTTTGGCCGCATTTTTGCAAAAACGCACATTTTTTTTCAAAAAATTACAAAAGTGCGAAAACCTATGTCAATTCCCATAGAGAAATCCGACAGTTTGAAAAAAATCGGCCGATTCCGCGTTTTTTAAAAAACACATTTTTGGCCGCTTTTTTCCGAAAAACCACATTTTTTTTCTAAAAAATTCGCAAAAGTGTGAAAACCCATGTTAATTCCCATAGAGAAATCCAACAACTCAAAAACTTCAACTTGTTGAAAAAACGCACATTTTTGTTGTTTTTTTAACGTTTTTAAAACTTTTTGTGAAAAAAACGCTAAAAGCGGCACATTCTTAAAATGTATGTTCGATGCTCTTAGCATACCCCTCATCATACGATATTCTTACAGTTATGTATTCGTAACCGTGATATAGCGGAGGGGTATTGACATGACCTTGGTATACCCTTGGTATACCCCTTAGTATACCGCTGGTATGTCCTTGGCACGCTCCTAGCATGCAATAACAATGGCCTTGATATACTTAATTACTGTATTTCCTTATCCTCATTAACGCCCTTTAATTCATTTAGAAAAAGAAAAAAAAATACGAATATTTCGTACTTAATTACTTCATTTAAAAAAGAAAAAAAATCTCAACTATCAGAAAAATCCCAATTTTAATTCTCCTTTCTGCCGCTAGGGGGCGTTGATGGTTTCATTCCGCCTTCGTCGGTGTTGCCACCCCCAAAAAAGTTTCTACCCACAGGTGTTGCTATGGCAACAGGAACAAAAATATTTCTAAGTTCCATCCTCGATAGTTCCACTTTCCACCGCTAGGGGGCGCTGATGGCACTGCTCCGCCTTCGTCGCAGAGGCGGAGGTGTTGCCATCCCGAAAAAAGTTTCTTCCGTACTTAGAAAAATCTCGTTCCAAAAAATTTATTTCCCCCTCAACCCCTCGTACAAGACTACGACATCGTTGCCACCCAAAAAAAAAAGTTTCGAAAAATTTTTATCCCCACCTTTTTCCATTTTCCCCCCTTTTACACCCCCGTCCAGGATTACAGAATTCAAGATGGCGGCCATTTTGCTCCGCGCTCCGCATTGCTCCGCCTTCGTCGGTGAACTCTCCTTTTTCTTACTACTGAGGGGAGATATTGCAAAGATTAAAATCTAGTAGTAATAGTATAAATATTGTTTTAGATTTAAAGCTTATAGTATCTTGAGAGCGGCGCAAGTTATCAATCCATAAAAGATTAATTTAATTAAGAATTATTTAAATAAGAAGAACTACAATATCTTTAGAACGGCGCATGTAAGCATTTTATAAATGTTTTTTTTAATTACAAATATTTTATATAAGAAAAAATTACAATAACTTGAGAATGGTGCATGTTTACATCCTATAAATGTTTTTTTTTAAATTACAATATTTTATATAAGAATAAAAAATAATATTTTGAGAACAATAGTACAATTAGTATGCAACTTCCATTTGCAAATAAACTTTTTTTTTAATAATTTGATTGCAACACCATTCTTGTATACCCATAGACGAGCGGATAAAAGAACAAATTCCGTGATGACGTCAGAACATTTTCCACGAATGAAAATGCAGCAGCTCAGACTACGTTTCTAGCAGTGTTTTGCTGAATCTTGTCAATAGAAATAATCGTATCGTGTGCCATGTTTTCATGTTTTAAACTTATCTGTAGAAAAAATAAAATACCGGATTTTTACATGGTTCTAAAATATTTGAAAATTTTCAGCAAGATCTTATGTAGTGATCATCTGAATATAATTTGGGGGGATAGTTTATTATATAATTTGTTAATACGATGCACAAATTGCGTGCAATCAAAAAAGCTATTGTGGGCACAAAAAAGTGATAGAATATGTATATAATAGTTATTCTTTAAAACTGTAAAAAAAATAAAAAATCAACTCCATATTCTTCATTTATCGTCTCTACTGCACTCTGCAGATTATTTTTCGTTCATGGCTTTTAAAGTATCAGAAAGCAAACAATGTATGATGGCTTGATGCTAAGTGTATTTTTTCTGTGAAACTATACAGACAATTAAACACACTTGTGTTATATACAAATAGTAATTTTGTCACTATTTGATGAATGATCTCATAACAAAAAAACTTTTTATTATACAGGATTTAAATTTATAATTCATTTTCCTTAAAATTACGTTCTCGGAGATCATACATGTTTTATGTGTCTTGTACCTTTCAGTGTCAGAGATTTTTAAAAGTGCATTTTTTTTTAATTGTTTTCGCATGTTTAGGAGTTTACATACTTCAACTACTACATACTAATACATTATAAAAATATGCACTGAACATACTAATGCATTATAAAAATATGCAAAGGAATTATATATAATCACTCTGCATGTATTGCTTATGCTGCGCCGAGTCCCAATTTTCTACCAAGTCAATTTGCTTATATTTAATTGATTTCCATAATTTTTTCAATGTTATAACCTTTATATTTTATTTATTATTTACATTTATTTTCTGGAACGCTTTCAGTTTTTGATTTCATTATTCAGTGTTGTCCCCAGGTGGTAGCACCACATAATAGCTTAATTAAAATAAATTTTAACAAAGTTTATTAATCTCGCCAACAGATGGCAACACCATATCAATTGCTCTTTGAAATATAAGTGTACACAGAATACTTATATTGGAAACACCTTCAAAAACATAGCAATCAGTCAAATGAGCACAAGACATAGTAAAATTTCGTAAAGCGCTAAACTGCTGATGATAACTCCCAAGCAAGGGAGCTTATTTCTGTATAAAAGTATTTTTAAAACTATTTATTAACATTGTAGTAAACGGCTTTCATGGACAAGTTTTGAGATTATTATAAGATCGTCAGCATGGAATAACCAATATCTATACAATGGCAGCAAGAAACATGCTATATGCCACAATTTCAGAACGCCTTGGGAAATGACAAATAAAAAATTCACTACACAGACGGAACTACCATTCTGAGTAGTGCAATTTCCTCGAAATCGTTGGGTTTTTTGCCGCCCCAAGCAGAAAGCAATGTGGCAGCACCCTCCTTGAAATTCATATTTCTCTTAACCTTTATAAATGCAATAGAATAGAGAAACACTGCTAAATCGCCACTTTTTAGTCAGTTTTGTTCAAAATGTTTCTCAAGTGAATGGATCTGTCGCGGAATTAAATATTTTGATTTTTTCCGTTTTAAAAAAAAGAAAATGTGCAATATCTGAAGAATGAAATATATTAGCATCATATAAATGATGCTATTCAATTTTAGATTTAATAAAATCTGTTGTCTAATATATGCCTTTCCATATATATTAATAAATTTTATTATTAAAAGCTTTTATTTAACTCATCATGAATGATGTGTGTGTGTCTGTTCCAACTTCTTTGATGACATTTCAACATACTTTCCTAAGTCTTAGAGAGCTGAAATTTGGTACAAAACGTAGTCTAGTAGAACATTTTAATCTTTTAAAGTTTGTTACATCCTCAAAAATAGAACCGGTATTTTTTTCTACGAAATGGTCTGCAAAATCCCATTGTTGTAAGTGTGAGACCAGAAATAGATCTCACATTTGATGAGACACTTTTATGTATATATTTATTGTGGCCAAAACGGCGAACAATACTTGTAGTCTGGCTGGCACCGAGTTTTATCACCCCGTGAACCTAAAGGTCAGAAGACCATAAATTTAGGGGGCCATGACAGAGGGGCTGAGCTGGGCTTACGAGATGTGGAATGGTTCCATTGGTTAAAGGAGTAACTAATAAAAAAAGAAGACTGTTACGTCAAACTCCATGCGCCAAATGGGGGGATTTCCCCCCCCCCCGAGGGAACCACAACCTGTGACCCGAGAACGAGAATAGAAATTATGAAGATTTGACTTAAGAAAGACGAGAGAAGAAACGGATACTAACATGACGTGGAACAGATAACTTCGACAGTAGGACTTTCTTCACCAACAAAATTCAAATAACATTTGATCAAACTACTTTAAAAATACCAATGTACAAAAAACTGTTAAATTATGGGTAATATACACTGTTATTTTCAAGATTTGAGTATACTACTTTTGAGAATTATTATTACTGTTCTGTAAGAAATGATGTTATGGAAATCTGAAATTTCGAATAATTCATGTTCTAATCATGAGAAATACAAGAAATATTTTGATACTCATCTTTACATAATGCATCTACGCATAAAATATAATAGTGGTACTGGTGTTCGTTCATGAGGTATCGTGCCCATACTCCCCGTACACCCCCCCCCCCCGCCCACACACACACACACATAGAAAGAGTGAAACCACTATCTTTCCTCAAATGTTCGAAACATATTCCGGGGATCCAAAAGCGTACTTTCCCATCAAGATATTGAATTCGAAAATCTTTGTGAACACAATATTTTTTCTACATTATTTCAGAAGAAAATAAAGATATAAATATGGGTCATATAAAAATTACATTTTCTTTAGGGTCGTATAATAATTACGTTCTCTTAAAGGAGATTATTACATTTTCTTAAGAATAATAATTACGATTTGTTACGGGGAATTGTCTTGTAATTAGGTTTGTTAGAGAATCGTATAGTAATTATGTTCTGCTAAGGATATTTATTTCGATTTTACGTTTTGTTAAGGGGGATTGTATGCTTGACTCTTGCAGCTTTCTGTAAAAATGCCTAACTGATAAGAAAAAATCCTTACATTGATTTGCAATGCAATTTTTTTTAAAAACCATTATATTATTCGCATTAACTCAACTCAAATATTTATTGATTCAGAGATTGAGATTTAAATGGTGGGTAGAGCCACAACACGAAGAACTAGATAAAAATAATTTAGTTATTAAATACAACTAAACTGTGTTATTACGGTCTGAAAGTAATACTAGACTATTATTACTAATGCTATTATTGTTATATCGTACAAATAACAATAATAGCATTTGGAATGCTTGACTTTTAACTTGAACTTCAAGCAATGGGCGTGGTTCTTGCAACATTCTTTAGAAATGTGTAACTGATAAGAAATAATCCTTACATTGGTTTTCATTGCGAATATATTCCACTCATTAAAAAGCCACAATATTTTAAACTAAGAGTTCTACAAAATGTTCCATTTTCTGATAGTAGTAAATATATTTAATTACTAGCTGTATACCCGTTCTTCGTACAGAAAATATAATATAAAGAAATTTAACATTCACAATTATGTATAAATTCCTATAGTATTTTAACTGACTTTGTTAATTAAAATATTCTATTAAAATATTTAATCTAATTCTTTTAAAAAATGTATAAGAATCTATGGGTTCAGTATACAAAATTATCTTCACAGACAGATCTGAAGAATAAAACATCCTGGTCCAGTTTGCAAACAAATTTCGAAAAAATATTTTTTAATTCTCACAAAAGGACAGAGATTATCTAGAAAATCGTATTTAATTATGCAAAATATTGAATTTTCATCGATTCGGTGTCATTTTGATAAATTTAGCGTCATTTTATGAATTTGGCGATATTTTTGTCAATTTAGCGACATTTTAAAAATTCGCCAAATTTATCGCCAAGTGGGACTGTAGAACTGACAGTCTCACTTGGCGACAAATTGACGAAACATCAGCACAATACTATTCCCTAACAAAACACAATTAATTTCATTTATTTAGCTCAATTTTATCAGTTTCAAACTTCATCGGAAAAAATTAACTTTACTCAAATGACGTCATCGAAATGTAAATCGTCTGACTCTCAATGTAAAACAGAATATTTCATTCCTACACTTTTATTCCAGACTAAAGAGTTAAATGATTTTGCATGAAAAACATTCAACAATTCTTATACAACTTATGTTACAGTCACTTGTTTATATTCTGCATTCATTAAAATTAGACTTCGTTGTGGAGACAATCAAAGTTTGATGATCATTGTAATTACGTTAGCGAAGAATAGATGCACAGAAAATACGTAAAGATAAAGCGGTTCTTGGAAGGAAACAACACTAAATATAAATTTAAAATAACTTTAAAAATCACGATTTTTACTCCAAGAAAAAAGATGGATGCTATATTTTATTTTGAAGTGGGTCACGTGATCTCTTCATATTATATGGGTGTAATTATTATTCTAATTTTTATTTAAAGAACTACAGAACATATTTTGCTGAAATATATTTATTAGATAATTTAAATATTTCCTAAAATTTTCGAAGCAATTTGTGAATTTTAACTTCGCTTAAAAAATGTTTGAAAAATTAGGTCTCATAAGGTACAATGTATGTCACTTTTTCAACTAGGTTCAATCCCAAACTAAGTGGGTGATATTATTCATTTACATTCCCATATGTCTAACAGACCGTCTGAACAACACATTAAAATTTCATCTTGATGACGTCATTTTTACGGCAGTTGTCGTGCGAACGGTCAGAATGAACAAAGTCAGAAACACTTTTCAACTATGTTGCACATTTTGTTTGGGTCATATAGTATCAAAATTTTATTATTTATTATTAGTTTGGGATTAGTTTGATAGGCTAATTATTACGGACAATATAAAATAAACTGCAACACAAATTTAACATTAGAAGCTTGAAATTATAACTCCCAAATGGCTTTAGTAAAATATATTTTTTATAAGAAATCGGTGTGCTTTGACCTGTAAAATCAGAATTTGTTATCAAAAGTGGGTGTTGCTATTTGAAAAATTCCAATTAATACAACGTTAAATATCAAAATGTCCTATTATGCAAAGTATATGCACTTTTACTTTTAGATTCCATTATTTGGAATTTTATAATACATTTGGTTGTGCCGTACGACATGTGGAGCCGTAATGACGAGTGTTCGAATTTCTATTTTGTCGACTGTACAGCATTTAGTGATGCACGTATCAATTTAAAAATATATACGTACTGACGCTAGAAAAAAAAGCTTTATTTATTTATTTATATATTTATTTACATATTTATTAAAAAAAACATGCTGCAGGAAGAATCCTAGTGACAGCAGGCAAAGAAATACGCAGAGTAAAAACCCAAACGAAACAGATAGAAAAAAAATAATATAAAAACATAAAGACATAAAAATTACAATAAATGGTTTTTAAAAATAGTTAAAGAAGAAAAAATATCTAAGCCATTAGGCAAGCTATTATAGAGCCTACAGAAATTGGTCACTGTACATTGACTCCCAACACCAATTCTAAAAATCCTCTCAGCAAAGAAACTTCTATCCCTGGAATTAAAGCTGGGAACACGAAAACCAATCCCACGCAAAAGAGAAGAATAGTCAACCATACTACCGAGGAGACCCATAAAAAAGAAAACAAAATAAAATTCCTTCTAACACGTAAGCATAACAAACATCTCACGAAACAAAGCAGCAAAAAGGGAGTAACAGAACAAACCAGATTCTTGTAATAGATATATCTCAAAAATTTATTTTGTAAGATTTCAATCTTATTAGCGTACACAGTCTGAAAAGGCATTCAAACCACCGACGCATACTTAAGCCCAGACCTGACCAAGGCATTAAAACGAATGGTATTCATATTAGTGAAATCCCGCGTAATCCTCTTGAAGTTAACTTAGTTTCCTGTAAGCTCTGGTACAAACACCCGATATGTGAGCAGAAAAAGAAAAATTAGTAGTAAAAATAACTCCCAGATCAGCAAACAGAAAACTTTTGGGCAAAACAGAATAGCTAATACAATAAGAGAATAAGATAGGAACCTGCCGACGAGTAAAGGATATAACACTACATTTGTCAACGTTGAGACGAAGACTATTTATGGCACACTAATTTGAAAGAACGTTCAACTCACTCTGAACATTAACACAAGTATCAGCATCAAAAATTGGGTAGATAATTTTCAAATCATCACCATACATTAAACAATTTTTAAAACAATTCGTCACATCATTAATGAAAATAATAAAAAACAAGGGAGCTAAGACAGAGCTCTATGGAAACCCTGAAGTAGCCGAAAAACATCTACTTAACCCAGAACTAAAATTAACACAAGAAAACCTAGACGTTAAATAAGAATTAATAGGAACAATCAAATCAGAACAACAACCAATATTCCGCAATTTAATAATCAGAATCTCATGATCAACAGAATCAAAAGCCTTAGCAAAATCAGTATAAATAACATCAAATAACCTTGGAGTTAATGGCATCGATCACAAACGAATTGAGACATAGGAGATTAGTGACAATGGATCTTCCACTCATAAAACTATGCTGATCTTTAGAAATAAAAGACGTAATTTGACTGAAGATACACCTGTGCAGAACAAATTCGAAAACTTTAGCAAATGTTGAAATAATAGAGATGGGTCTGTAATTATCAACTCTATGCTTGTCACCTTTTTTAAAAACAGGGACAATACGAGACTTTTTCCACTCATTAGGAAACAAGCAACACCTAATGGATAAGTTAAAAATAATAAGTAAAGGATAAACAAAGTAAGTAGAACAAGCTTTAATAATATAGGCAGGAACATCATCGAAACCCAAAGAACCAGAACCCTTTAATCTGTTATTCCATCCAAAATATCCTTCACGGTAACCTGATTAACCTTAACAACAGTATAACTGACAGGAGCATCATCAACATCAAGTGGAGTACTGACAATAAAAGTTGCACTTAAAAAATCAGCAAAGATATTTGGAATAGAATCATCAGTAGTATACATATTGTCATTAAAATACATTATATCGGACGAAATTCTATTTTTCATCCTACTGAAGGCCCAGAAACGCTTAGGATCATCTTTCAGAGAAGACTCAGCATATCTAACGTGATATTTATAATCACAAATGATGCCAGTCTTAATCACAGCCCTCAGAAAATTATACTGCATACGGTCGTAGGTTAAACCATGCTTTCGAAAATTTTTACGAAAATTTTCCTTCCGTCTAACATTCCTTATCGTACAACGATTAAACCAAGGAGGGTAGTTACATTTTTTAACAGAACACTTAGGAACTCAATCATCAAGAAAATGATTAAAATAAGGATAAAAGCAATTAACAGCAGAGTCAACATTGAAACAGTTTAAAAAATTTCAATCAAACTCACTTAACTTACAATACAGAAGTTCAAAATTAGCTTTTTTAAAATCATAACGCACGGGATTAGAAAAAACCCCACGCCTAACCCTTGCTCTAGGAATCCTAGTATTGACAAAAGTAATAATGATAGAAAGATGATAAAAATCCTCAGGAAGAATATCATCGATTCCAGCAAGTTGAATAGTTAAAAAACCATTAGTTAGAGATAACCTAATACAAAATTATATCCATACTTTTTCCAACAATATTAAATTGATCCAGATCATACATGTTTAAGAAATTAATAAGTAACATCTCGATATTGGTGTAGCAAAAATCATCAGACATGACCAATGGTCAAACAATATCAGGCAAATTGAAATCCCCTAAAACAATAACGTCATAACTAAAAAAATCATAATTTGCATCAAAAAGATTAAAAAATTCCTCATACGTGACAAAATTTGAGGCAGGTCTAATATAAACAACACAAAGGAATAAATATTTGCCATAAGCAAGATCTATTTTTAACATCAACACTTCTCTCTGATTTACACCAAGAGAAAGCTCCCTGAACACAATGCCAGTTTTGAGCGCAATCAATACACCACCACCACGTAGATCTTGATTGTCCAAAATAGTCCTATCTCTCCTAATAACTGTGTAACGATCATCAAAAAGTTCAGCACTTCCGATGTTTTCACTAAGCCAAGTCTCTGTTAGACCTATTACATCATAATCTTGAGCCAGAGTTGATAATAAAAGTTTATTACTTCTTGTACGGAGACCTCTGACATTTTGGTAATCAATTTTAATGTCTCGTTTAGCGATATATCCATCAGCACTTGAAAAAACCCTGTGCTGTCAAACCCCGGCCTTATCATCAATACCATTATCAATTTCATGAAAAATGTGTTTATCAGTGAGTCTACCAAAAAATTTATAATAATAAAACTATCCTCAGGCCACAAATTACATTTCAAAATTTTTTCGATATCCTGTTCCAAGACCTCGATATGAAATGAAGTATACGTATTGAACTTAGTGACAAGCCGCCTACAGGTAAAATTATCAAAATAGACAGTTCTTCAAATGGATTTCAATGTCAGAAACTCTCGTATTCTGATCAATTCTCGATAATATTGCGCCCATTCTGGGGCGTTTCTGCGCCGCCACCAAAGTAGAAACCCTGCAGGTACCATTAATAATAGTTTTAGATTTCAAGTTGAAACCTCTTGCACCATCTCCATCAACAGCTTCAAGACCCGATCCAAAAATACCCTTTTTATTTAGGGATTTATCATTTCCATCCTGAATGTTCGCCCTTGCAGGCCTATTTAGCACGCCATCGTTCCCATTGTAACCACTTCTGTGCAACACGGAGGAAATCGGACTATCACTATGACCATCTTCCAAAACAAACTTCCCCACAATTCCGCCAGACAGACTGTCAATACGGTTACTTTCATGCTGCTCTGGGATAGTTCCAATTTCATCATTAAATTTCCGATTTTTACATATCTTTGCCTACAGATCCAAAAACCTTTCGGCAAATTCATTTTGATACCTATCTATTTTAATCCCCAAGTTCCTTAGTAAGTCAACGACTTGCTCAGATGAGTCACATCTATGTTCACAAGCACAGCTATATTCCAATGTACCAATACCTCCGCTACGACTCACTTTAATCACAGAGTCTTTAAAAATTTTTGACAATTCCTCACGAATCCATCAAATTCACTTTTTTCCGATAAACTAGCGGACCTTTTCTCACAAACTGCTTTAAAAATACTATTTAGGTCATCCAACTTCTCGAAGAATTCAGAATATCCCACTGACACACCGGTTTGCCCAGTGACGCCAGACTCCTATCAGAAGCCATAACACAGCACCAATCAGAGTTAAAAAATTCAGACAAACTTCAAAAGTAGCAGAATAATATCATCACAGATATAAAAAAAACCACTCCAGAAACCAATATAAATTCACCTAAGTCACCAAGAAAACAAATCAAAAGCCAAAAGTTTCAAGAGCCAAAGAAACACACATCTGATAAACTAGCCCTCTAGTGGCTATACATAGCTTGCTAAGCATACCAACCAATATGAAAACACCTAAGTTACCAGGAAAACAAATCAAAAGCCAAAAGTTTCAAGAGCCAAAGAAACACACATCTGATAAACTAGCCCTCTAGTGGCTATTCATAGCTTGCTAAGCATACCAACCAATATGAAAACACCTAAGTTACCAAGAAAACAAATCAAAAGCCAAAAGTTTCAAGAGCCAAAGAAACACACATCTGATAAACTAGCCCTCTAGTGGCTATTCATAGCTTGCTAAGCATACCATTATAAAACAGTAAACCAACGTATAACAAAACCTGTTTTAT
The DNA here is from genome assembly GCA_951213105.1 of Amaurobius ferox. Taxonomy (NCBI): domain Eukaryota; kingdom Metazoa; phylum Arthropoda; class Arachnida; order Araneae; family Amaurobiidae; genus Amaurobius; species Amaurobius ferox. Next base: position 192,286,163 of record OX578133.1, read on the forward strand.
TAGACAGAGAAATAAAACTAAATGTACACGCTCACAAATAATTTAATGACACTGTTAACGCACTAATAAGACAATTAAATATAAAACTCAGAAGCAATAAATCCACGCTCAAACCATTTTCCAGTTTAGTTGAATATAGAAGCTAGAGTGTCGACTGGACAGTATTAACTAAGTGTTTTTTATTTGCCTGCAACTTCAAGAAAATGTAAATTTTTACCACTATTTTCTATTTCCTGTTATTTTAGCTTTATATGCATATACTGTTAAATTGAAGGCAAATTAAATACAGTTTTAGTTAACAGGGATCTTCGAATGAAAAGTTTTACAGAAGTAAAATTTTATTTTACGAGCTCACATTATTTCTTCCAACTAGTTTTATTTGTAAGATTTTTGCCAATAACATAATAAAACAAAGCAATTATATACTGAGAAATATCCTGGAATGTGTTGTTATTATAAAATTTAATACGTTGCACAGTTTAATACAAATTTCGTAGAATCAAATTTTATATGATATATTAAAATAAATTATCAGAATTTATTTCTTTAACTTATTTCGAAGAAATAATTTTATATGAATAAAATTTCTCGGATATGTATAACTTTTTATACATATTAAATATAAGTTTATATTGCAGTTGAATATATCAAAAGAAAAAAATATGCAAAAAGAATTTATCTTATCTATTAACGAACACAATTGTCGCTAAACATATAAAATCCCATAAATCGAGCTCGTGTACAGCGCAGCTAATATCACATAAAATTAATGGCACAAGAGGAAGGATTATTTTCTTCAAGCCCTTATACTTGGTCGCAAAAACGGAGGGTTGTTTAAAAAGATAGGCAAGTAATAAATTAGTGCAATGCGGAAATACGCTCTTCATTCTGTAATACATAGTAATTATTGTGAAGTTTAAAATACAGAATATATATGGTATATTCTTTATCAAACGCTTTTCTTTTAAATCTTAAAAATTATTTACTTATTTTAAGTCATTTATTCATTATAAAGATGACATATTTGTTTCGAAAGTTAAAAACGGTCGGCATATTAAATCAACGATACAAAAGATATTATTAACAAATTAAAAAAAGAGGAAGTATTTCTCATTAAGGGTTTTTAAGCTTAGAAATGTAGTTAATTACTTTTCTATGTACAGCTGCGGGGAAAAAACGCCCACCCTCTGTTAATCGAGCATCGGTCATCGTAAAGAAAATTGAAAGATACCATTCGATTAGGAATAACATCCTCTACAAATTAATGTGCATAAAATTTGCATAAGGGGCCGTCTTCATATCTAAACGCGCACAAACTTTGAAATTTTCAATGGCAACACCCGATTTTGACGTCACCCACAAGTTCTAGACCCCCAAATTAGTCCAAATTCAAATTTTCACGACGTTTCTATCTTTATATCCGAAAATATTCAATATTTCGGAATGTGCAATTTTCGGGGATCAGCTACATATTGAAAACCGCAATTTGAAGGGCGATGTTTCACTGATTGACCACAGCACTGTTGCAACTTATTGAACTATCCTCTTGACATTCAGCATTATGGCTTGCCTCACCGCCAAAGGGTCGCAGGTTCGATTCCTGCATGAGAGGGTGAGCATTTTCATGGCTGGGTGTGGTGTTGTCTTGTGTGTGTATGTGTGTTACTAAGGCAGTTGGCTGTAATGGGTAGGATTATGTGAGCCTCTAATAGGGCACGATTATTAGGGGTAAAAAGCCGTACTGGGTACGTTGTTAAAAACTAATGTGGCATTCGTGCCAGGGTCAATAAAAGAAAGAAAAAATAAAGAAGAATGACATGTTTATTTTCAAATGTTATTTTATAATGCTGTTTCAAAAACAATTTATGAGAATAAAAAATATCTGCAGATCACGCGACAAAGCAACTCCGTTGGAACTTGGTGACGAATTTAAAAGTATCAATCATGCTTCAAGTCTTGTTGGTGTTTATTATCACATAATTTTATAATTTGTTATTGTTTAATATAAATATTTTTTATTATAAATTATCACATTTTGTGGGGGATAGTTTTGTATTTGCACTCCATTAGTCGTTTATCTGCTATAAGAATAATCTATTTCTCCGATCATATGCTTGACGAAATTTTAGCAACGAATTTGAAGGAATCGCCACCTTGGCGAGTTTTTGAAATGTCGCCGAATTGGTAAAAATGCCGCTAAATCAATGAAAATAACAAGTAATTGATTAGAATTTAATATTTTGGAAATAAGATAAAACTCCTTCTGTAACGCAAAATTCTGGCGACGAATTTTGGCGGTATATCGCCAACTTGGCGACTTTTTAAATGTTGCCAAATTGATAAATATATTATCAAATTGATAAAAATGTTGCCAAATTGATAAAAATGATGCCAAATAGGATACAATAATTTGCAAATTTTTAATTTCGTCATATGATGGGCATACCTTTTATCATACAAGAAATGCTCTTCTAAATATCGGCGAGTTGGCAATATTTGGCCCCATATTGACGAAAATATCGTCAAAATTGCAAAAATGACGCCAAGTTAATGAAAATGACGCCTTATTGATGAATGTGTTATTAAAATATCTAAATGCATATGGACTATATTACCTATATTGAGGATGCTACCAATATTGGTAATTGTTAATTTAGAGTTGCGTAAAATATAAGTTAATTGGGTACGAATAGTTTTAGTTGTTCTCATCTGGACGTACAATTTACCGCTCCAAATGTACAATTTAACGTTACAAACACTGTTCCGTGGATCATGTGGAAAAGTCATGTGCTGCCCACATCAGATTTTTTTTTTCATTATATTCTTACTTCGGCAATACTTTTATTCCCTGTTTTTTTTAAGTATTTTGTTAAATATTATTTGTAGTTAATTAATGAATTAACTTATGTAGCTTCCAAAATCTGATTTTTTTTAATTTTATTTTATATTCCTACTTCCCCAAATCTTTTATTAACTAATAGTTTTAATGTATTGATTGAATATTAATAGAATTTCGTTGATGAAGTAGCTCATATAGCTCCCGAAATCACGTCTTTCATTATTTTATATTTTTCCAATCCTGTATTTATTTATTGGCATTTTTAATGTAGTTTGTTGCTATTTTTTATGAATTTAGTTAGTTCAGTATCTAATTCAGCTTTCCAAAACGGGTTGTTTCCCCAATTTTCACTGTCTTTAATAAATTAGTAACTCTACCGTTATTTGAACAAATGTTTTTGCAGTTTTTGACAAAGTTAGTCCATTTAGTTCCCGGAGAGTTTTATTATATACTATATACGTTTGGTGTCTTCTTACGAATGTTTCTGCAGTTTTTAATGAAGATAGTCCATTTAATTCCCGAAGCATTTTGTTATATACTACATACGTTTGTAGTCTTATTCACAAATACAAAATTAAGATTTTTGTTTAGTTAGAGCACGTGCACTTGTGTCGGTGCTCGCGGTTAAGCAAAACCATTACAATAGGAATATCATGAAAGTTCCACGAACTTATGTTTACTGCATCCTCACACAGAACAGCTAATTAGACTACGAAACTCACATACAGTGATCAATTATCAAACGAAATTCTACTTTCATTATCGTTCACTTTAAAAATATTTATGATTTATAAGAAACATTATTCATTCTTTATTTGCAAACAATTCAACTAAAATAATTTACTGTAGTAAATGCAATTTAATCTTGTTTAGAATGAACTACTTCCGACACTTAACCGTAATGATATAAAACTTAAATTATTAGTAGTATACTGAGACGCCGATCTTGCTGTGGTAAAGTAGAATGTATACCACACTTCGAGCTCATTTTGGCGAAGAATACGGCTTTTTTTCCTACAAAAATTGTTCACATCATTATTTTGTATTTTATGCTGTTTTATAGTAAGTTTTATAAACTTTTGAAGTTTTAGCAGCAGTTTGAAATTTACAAATTCTACGAGTTCCTTTAGAATTCATAAAAATCTACCCCAGATTAAATATAATTATATCACTTGTAATGCATATTTGTAAAACGTGATTGACTTATTATAGGTAAATAACCTTTAATAGAACTTTTAAATATTATCAACTTGTTTGTAACGTCTGTACATATGTATTTACCACGAGATAGTGTTATGAAATGATTTGTGAAATAAATTATACCATTATCGCATAACGGCAGTGTTCTTACATTTATATTAAAATATACCTTTTATAAGTTTTGGGAGCTGTAGTATTATCCAAAAAGCGGACTATCGTAAAAAAAGTAGGAAAATAGATACTTTAAAGATACATGAGGAATATTAATTAATTCTTCTCTGAATTGTGTATATCCTCCGAAACAGAAGGGAGTTATAATAATCTAACTTTACAATTCGTTTTGAATATCTTATCCGAAGTTGTTTATGCATTGCTACCACGAAGGTCTTTCATGTTGCATGCAGCATTAATTTAAAGGAAGAAATGTGAAACTTAATGGCCTCCATACTTGTCCACATACTACATAACAAGCTTTGCATATTGGCCTTTCTTCAATACTAAGTAGATTTCTTTAATTAAAACTAATCGGTAAGGGTACATAGAAAACAGACATTTCAATTCCCATTGTTTTGCAGAAAGGTGTAGTGGAATAAAACTTATATTAAAACATTCCCTGGATCCTGTTTTTTCCTAAAAAAAGATTTACGAAACTAGATTTAGTATTTAAAGATATGCTAAATTGGAAGCATAATTTGGAGTTTTCTATATAGAAACGGATTAAAATTGAACATATTTTGAGAAATAAACCAGCTCCTTATTAAGCTTCAAAAGCCAATAAAATCTGTAAGTGATTATTACAGATACACAGACAAAAGCAGATTTTTAATTTTTGTTATTCCACACATTTACGTCATTTATGTGATGAAACATACATCTTAATATTAATTGAACTATACATCATTGCCTGAGTAAATTCTTCAAACATAATAAAAATATTTAAGTTAAAAGCGTGTATTGAAAATTTACCATTTATATATTAAATAATGAACATTTGATGAAATAGTTTACTAGAACCTATATTTACCATTAGAGTTTGCTAAAATTTATTATTCTAACAACCGAGAAATACTCTATATTTTAATTTTGTGTTTCGTAAATCGCGTAAATGGTTTAATTAAGTCATTCACATTTGCTTTAATTTAATACCTTACCTTTCGGATTTTAAGTATATGTTATCAGTTGATAAAATTAGTTTTGAAGCTTTCCTGTCTTCAATGGAAATTAAGATTAGTTTAATGAAAGCGTGTGAAGCGTAGATCAAATGGAAAGAACTCTTTCACACCCTAGGCTATAAAATCTCATGCAGTTTAATGCTGTCGTCTAATACAGTCTAATACAGTTTAATGAACGCTAATGCAAGTTAATGATAAAGTTTATGTCATAAGTAACGCTGATATATGTCTTTTAAACCTCCAAGAACTGGCTTATTTAAAAAGAGCTTGACAATTATAAATTATACATAGTTTTTTGTACTTTATTCTTGATTGGATTGTTTATGGATGATTGGATATAATCATAACTGTATGAAATATAAATCGTTTGAATAATAGTTTTATCTAAGAAAATAATGTATAATCTAAACAACAATAAAGTTTGAAATGTTGACAGTAGTATTAAGGAAATAAATTGATACACAAAGAACCCATATGCATAATATAATTTTTTTGTACTTTATTCTTGCATGGACTGTTTATGGATAATTGGATATAATCATAACTATATGATATATAAATCGTTTGAATAATAGTTTTATCTAAGAAAAAAATGTATAATCAAACCAACAATAAAGTTTGAAATGTTGACAGTGCGCATTTAAGAAATAAAATTGATACACAAAGAACTCATATACATAATAAACATATTATGTTGCCTATGTATATGGAAAGATAAAGTATTGTATTATGAGCTCAACTTTAGGATTTTGATGCAGTTACTCGATAGTTTTCTTTTTATTGAAATATACTCAAGTTAGTCTCTAAACCTAGGGAGTCAATATATCTCATACTATATGAATTTTTCGAAATATGTTTTATATTTTGTTTCAGAAAATTTTGCTTGAGTATTTCATTTGTTACACGTTAGCGAGTTTTCCTTCTTTTTTCATAGTTTTTCACAGATAAATAGTAAAATGTATTAATGTTAAATTATAATATATAAATGAAATCCTAATATTTCTACATGTCTGTCACACTTACTGATACCATGTCAATAAATTTGACGAACAGTGAATAATTTGATAAAATATTGCTAACTTAGCGACTTTTGAGAAAAGTCATAACGATAGAAAAATCCGTAATTATGATTAACAAAAATATTGCTAGACTTAATACCACTTATAAACTGATTTATTCATTAAGGTAGCCAAATCCATAGTATTAGTACTAAAATGTAATTTACTAATACGGTCAATGACGTTAACGTTTTTATTGAATATTTAGTTTCTCATGTAGTATATAACGAGGAACACAAAAATTTTTAAACTACACATATTCGATAGTTAAACTTAATAATTATACCCCAATAAATTTTTTCTTCATCCTTCGCAAAAGCATGTGGGATGGAAAAACAAACGTTTACTTAAATATGAATGTGTCACAATCATACGGCAAATCGACCTCTATTTATTTCTGATTAAGGTAATTATATCAATGCGGGCTATTAGTGATTTTCTGAATGTGTATAAATACGCGGACTGTTGACGAACCAATTGTACTCTTTCTCCCTTATCAATCACGTCTCAAAAGATATCTCAGCTAATGATGTATTTTGCTACAGTTGTTGCCACTGTTTTGTTGGCATCTCAAACCTTTGCTTTAAAATACACTGATTGTGGTAAGTGTGGATTCTTATTAATTAGGTTATATGGTGTTCTCAGTTGGTATATAAATGAAACACTTACACAAAGAACGGTAACAGATAACAATAATTTATTTGATGCCTTTTCACATCCTGATACTTACATCCGGGTGCGTCCTGATACTTACAGCCGACCAACTCTCGAGGTTGCTCGTGATATATTCACTTCAGTGCAGAAGGCTAAACTTACGATAGTTTGCATATAACACGATATTTTTATTATTTTTTTAATAATTAAAATTTAAAAACATGCTCCCGTAGCGTTCAAGCAGACAGATTCCATGTTTTGATCGCAGAACTGGAAATGATCGGTGACGACCTACTGATAAGTTATGATGTCTTAGGAGCTCATCAAAAACAACCCTCTCGTCCGCTCTAAGTTTGTAGGTTTTAACTACGATTTCATCGAAGGCCCAACAGTCTCTGGTTTTAGACTAGTGTCGGGTTCGAAAACACCTGGACACCGATTATATGTAAACTTCGACAGTTTAACACTAGAACAATCTTGATTAGACTCTAAAAACTGCCATGCATTTGTAACAGTACTTGGAGTTCGGTTAACTCTCAAGCCAACTATATTTCTATTACGTATATTTCCTCTAGATTTTTCAATTTGATACGATCTCGAGTTTTCATTTAGTTTAATAAATTTTGCTGTCTCTGATTTTTATTTGAATAAAACCGGAAGTGCTTGGTTTCAATCTAGGCAAAGTTCTATGTAGTAGCTCTTTGAAAGTATTTCCTCTGATCTTGGAATTTCCAATTCTATTTCGTATTAACTCTTTTAGATTTTACGATACCTACTAATGAAGATGAAAGAACCCATTAAAAGTTCAGTTGCTGAGACTCTAGCACTTTATATTGTCGTTGATCGCAAATTTAGCAACGCCGAAAACATATCTCTAGAATCAAATAAAGTTTTACGAAAAGCTATGTTTAAATAGTTATTACACTTGAGCATTTTATAATCGAAATTTTGCATTAACTCAAGTATACTGAAATTTCATTTAAGCAAAATACTTCAGAAAATTTTGAGTTGAATGGTGGTTCGCCGTCACTAGTAATCTCATCAGGAATACCATGTCTTGTAAATTCCAATTTAATAACGGGCATCAATACATTTACATTTAGATTTCCAATTTGTAAGACTTCAGCATGTTTAGAGTAATAGTCAATGATTTCAGCGTAGTTCCTACAAATAAAATACAAATATATTATACATACTTTCTCCCATGGGGTATTTAGTAACGCGTGAGGCTCCGCATGCTTGGGTATTTCAGAGATCTGATATTAGCATAAGATCCAAATATTTCCTTTAATGTATTTATCTTTTATTATTTCTTTAAATGTATTATATCGAAGTTCAACATAAGCAAGATCATACCAAATGAATAAATATGACATTTCCAAAAGGTCCTTCATGAAGCCGGATTTAGGATTTCTTTTCGCATGGATTGAGGTATAACGACTTGATCCACTCGTTATATCAGATCATTTATACAATGAAGCTCATACGAAAGATACGCCTTTATTAAGTGATATGAGTGTTTTTAAACCAGTCGGATTTAATTAACCTTTCTAATTCGATCATGACAGGATTGATTTTACTAGCTTCGCGTATTTCTTATAGCTTTACATCTAAAACTGGTAATATTTTTGACATATTAATTACAAACGAATCTTCCCTAGGTGTAGGAAACTCTTCGATTTTGTGTGGTCGATAATGTATCAAATATATACATTTCATACCCCCCCCCCTCAGTTTGCAAGTTATCTCTAAATCATACCACTGTAGTTATAAATACAGTCTTTGTATTCTCGAAATCAATACTGGTAATGGATTTTTAGACATAGCAATCAACGACTTAAGATCAGTGAACGCGTTAACTTTCTTACTACTAAATATATTCTGATAAAAATTTTCAGATCCAAAACTATAACTATTATTTCGTTTTCGATATGAGCATAATTACGCCGAACCTAAGTAAGAGTTACTGATGCAAGCATCATAGATTTTCCCTCTTGTTGAACTATAGCCCCCAGTCCGTATGGACATGCATCCACGGCAATTTCTAAACTCAATTTGGTATTAAAGTAAAACAAAACAGGAGCATTTGCAATGTTGTCCTTCTTTTAAAATTTTCCACAATGGTGATATTACTGTCTGCAAGTTAAGTAGATATTTTCCTAAATAGTTTATTATCCCAAGGTACCGCTTCAAATCTTTTTTGCACTGTGGTTGTGGCATATTTAAAATAAGTTCCACATTGTTCTGGTATATTCCCAAATTTTTTTTGTTAAACTATGTTCTAAGAATGCAATTTTATCCTACCGAATTTGAGATTTGTTTCTATTTAACCTCAAATTGTAATCTTTACACCTTTGTAACACTTTTTTTAATGTTTCATTTTGCTGCTCATTGTGCTTCATTGTGTCCATGTCAAAAAGTCGTCGGAAAAATTCTCAACGTTAGGAATATTTTCTCATATTCCTGATACGACACGTTTAAAAATCTCCGGGGGCACTATTTACATCATATAACATAGGCAAAAACTGTATCTACCAAACGACGATAAAATGTAAGCAAATAAAATGTTTCCTCATAAGGCTTGAACTTACAGAAGGAGAGGAATTATCAATGATAATAAAATATTTAGCACCAAAAAAAAAAATAGTAATATATTTGATAGATTATAATGAAATTGTTTGATTGCTTTATTTAGATTCTGGAGGAAATTCTCAAAGCTCCATTTTTCTTATTATTATACGTGGGCTAACCAATTCTGTAAATTTTGTAATCTTCATATAACATCAATAATAGTAATTCGATCCAACTTCTCATTCAAACTCTTTCAAATTGTAAAAGGAATGATGTCACAATAGATACGACTTCCTTAGAAATCAAAATCTGGTGTTTCCCTGAAAGCTTTCCTAATCCTTCAAAAAAATCTTAATAGAATTTCAAACTACTTTGCAAATCATTGTTTAAAACACTGCAATCATTTAGCTTTTGAATAAGCTTCAGTTTTTCGAACATACTTCCAAGCCCAATATTGACTTAAGAATGTCTGGTAACGAAAATTTCCAAATATACATCAGGTGAAGTCTTCCTCGATATACAAGGCTATGTGGAACAACCATAAATTCTACTGCTTCATCAGTATACTTAGTGTGTTTATTAAAATTGGGAAAATATTGACACAATTTTCAAAATCCTCAATAACCTTACAGGTTATCATATTTTCTTGAGTCCCTGAATCTGTCTTTAAATAGCATATTTTCTTCTCCAAAACAGTTAAAATAGTTCACTAGGTAGCGAGGTACAAGAAATTTGTACTTAGTGCTTCAACAAAAATTTCTTCCCACTTTTTAACTTATCATACGCAGATCCTTCACGTTTCGAAATTTACACACTGAGGCAAAATTAATGTATTCACACCGATATTTTTTAATAGGTAGAACATTTTCTAGGCATATGCTTTTTACCACATTTACCACAGTAATTTTGAAACTGCAATCGTTTTCTTCCTTGTTTGTTTTCTTCCACTGACGACCTTCATTAGTTCGTTACCTAAAGTTTACTTTCATCTCATTGACTGATCTATCTTTTTCACTGTATACACCAGCTTATAAGCTTGAGGAATCAGCAGCTCTACACGTATCCAAGACTTTTTGTATATCCATATCCCAAATACGTAACAGTCTTTCATGTAGATTATTTTCAGCAACACCTAGAACAAGCTGATCAACTGGTATGACTCGGTTTGATCGCCCCAATTGCACAATTTTTAATTGCTTTCACAGATTTGTTACAAACTCACCAATAAGCTGTTCGTCACCCTGTCTAAACAAAAATAATCTCAAACACTAATACGCAAAATTGCGATTAGACACAAAATGCTTTTCGGTCACATTTTTCAAGAACCGGTCACCGGTTCTTAGAAAATGTCCATATTCAAATATTCTGAAGCTTAATATTAAGTCAAAGAACGTGCCTGTACTATAGTATGTAGGGGGAAATGATTATCCTTCACTCATTGAATAGCTTTATAATAAGAGATTAAAGATTTTTGTTTCAAAATATGGTATATAGGCAAAAACATCATCTGATGATTATTAGTAGATGATTATTTCTCTTAATTATTATTATGTATTACTATTATTCTAATGCATATTATACCTTTTTCATATAGGTTCAAAATCTGGCAAAATAATGGACGTACGTCTCACTGGATGTGAAGACAGTGATATCTGTGAAGTAAAAAGGGGTGAGAAATATACATATGGACTCACCTTCGAATCATGTAAGTATTATTTTCTGATGCAATCACTATTAGAACCATCTACTGCATAGCTTAAAATTATGTTCTATATTTAAGAGATCGCTAGACGTTTCAAATAAAAAATAAGGTCTAAATTTTGAATTTCAAATTTCCATAATTTTAATATATATCAAGCACAATGTTTAATGTATTTTTTTTTTATTTCGAGTATTTTAAATAAATATTTTTAACATTTTTTACTATTTTAAAAATATTTACTTAGTGGCTGTTCAAAGTTTTAGCCCTTTTTATGATATTGTGTTATTATTTTTATGCAGTTTCTAGTTCATAAAATATTCCATGTAAATTGTATATTTCAATTAATATCATTGAAAGTCGAAACAAATATTTACGGCGTGTAGAATCAAAATTTGTAGGAATTTTTGGACATAGAATTTGTTTTTCTATTTTTAATCAAAAATGTGATATAATTGTTAAGTATAAATTTTTTACTACAGAATCTTTTTTTTCATAAAATAAGTAGTTCCTTACAATACTCATATATCCTTTTTTACTTGCAAATCATTATGTTAATGGAAATTAATTTTAAATACAAACCATTTATCTGCCATCTAAATATTGTGTTTATTACGTAGACATTATCTGTGAATTAAATGTGATAATAAAATATTATGTGAATATGAATAAGCATATATGAATGGAATATTGCATACTATAGAAGTATACAACTACATCCATAGTATTTTCTATGCTTCAATTTAAAATAATTATAAAACTAATAAATTAATGAATATTATCATTGAACTGCATGTATAAAAGCAGTTCAGACACAAAAGAGTTTGTTGCAGAAATGATTTTAGTGCCGAGATTTATTGAGTTATTAATTCTATCTTATGATAATTTGCATTTTGACTGTCTTCAAACCCAAATAAATTCTTTTTAGTGACCGATAGTGAAAAACTGCGAGCATCTGTGTATGGAATCGTAGGTGGCGTGGCTTATCCCTATCCTCTACCAAATAACAATGCCTGTGATTCTGAAGATATTGACTGTCCTATTAAAAATGGAGAAGTATACAATTTCGATCAGGCATTCGAAGTTCAAAAATCATATCCATCGGTAAGAGTGAATTTATTTCATGTTTCTTATACGTTCCTTACAATGCATGCTATTGTTAAAGGTAAAGTATTGGAATCGTGTCGATAATAGGAACTTGAGTTTTTGACGGATCTGTAAGTTCCGAGCCGTCTACAGCACTAATCCATTACCTTTAGCGTGATGTCTGTGTGTGTGTCTGTGTAATTCACGCATCCACTATAGATAAAAACTATTCGACCAAATTTCACAAAAGTTGGTAGGGAAGTCTCACGTGGTTTACAATGGCGATGGTTAGATTTTGGTATGATTCTGAAAAAGAAAATAATAATAACCTGCATTTTTGACAAAATGCCCCGCAAAAATCTTCGAAATATGAAATAAAATACTGCATACGCTTAAATATGTATTAATTAAATGTTCATGCGTAATTTTTGACTACCAAAAAAATAAGACAAACCCCATTACTTTATTCACGAGATATTTTCTTTTTCTCGTTTTTACTTCCCTTATATGCATAGTGTAATGTATAAGAAAAGTATTGCGACGAATGCGATTTTTCGACGGGAAAGCACGTTTCAAAAATCCCTGAACATGAATCGAACGTTTTCGAAGTGATGTATGCGTGTATGTGTCCGTGGAGACGATATCTTACGAACGAATGAAGTGATTCCAACAAAATTTGGTACAAAAATTACAATCAGTGATCATTGGAGGTCTATTGCTTTTAGACGCAACCGAATGTTCAGAATATACCCTAAATTTTCGAATGAAATTTTGAAAAAACCATCAAAAAATTAAAACCTTCAATAAAATTACGTAAATAATCATTCCTATGCAATTTTTTATGAGAAAACGATTGACATAAACTTCAGAAAGCTAGCATAAACTGTTCTCGAGATTTTGCATATTTTTCAAATAAAATTATCAAAAAATCACATGAAATAAAATAAAATGTGAGCATGTTCACTTTTCATATGTAATATTATGCGATAAATTTGTTAACATCATTCTCGGGGATCTAGTTCGTTCCATTCAAGACAGAAGACAATTTGAGTAATAGTTTTGTATCTTGACACCTAACAATTCGCCAATAGTCACTTATCTACTGTAAGAATAACCTATGTCTCTCTCCGTAACACTTGGAGAAATATTGGCGACTAATTTGCTGGAATATCGCCAATTTGGCAGTCTTTTTAATGCTACCAAAATCACGAAAATGTCGCCAAATTGAAAACGTCGCTAAATCATTGAAACTGATAACTAATTGATGAAAATTAAACAGCTTGGAAAGAATATGAAAATATATGATAAGAATAACCTCCATTCGTTCGTAACACTTGGCGAAAAATTTGGCGGAATGCCGCCAATTTGGTAATTTTTCTAAATGTTGTCAAAACTTTCGCAAAAGTGATACAAATATTGCCAAATTGAAAAAACTTTCGCAAAGTGATACAAATATCGCCAAATTGTTAAAAAATGATGTTAATGGTGGGTAACGTTTTGCAAATTTTAAATTCTATCATACAACGGGAATACCTTCTAGCATAAAAGAAGTGCTTTTCTCCCGTTTGTGTGTAACGCTTGCGGATACTTTTGGCGATCTTGCCGAGTAATCTAGATAAATATCGTCAACTTGGCAATCTTTCACCTCAGATGAATGAAAATTTCGTCAAAATTGAAAATTAACGTCACATTAACGAAAATGACGTCAAATTGATGAATTACTAAAATATTTACTAAAATATTGACTATACTACTTATTGAGGGTGTTAAATATTGATAATTGTCAATTTAGAGTTGCGTGAATATAAGTTAATTGGGTTCTTCTAAATAGTTTACAGGTTGTCATCCGGAAATGGACCAATTCAAGATTAGAAACACTTTGCCGTTGATCTTATGCATCATTTTTTCACTGTGAAAGAAGTCAATTCATTGCTTTATATAAGGAAAGTCATGTGCTGCCCACATCAGATTTTTTAATTTTATAACGATGCCATTTGAGAAAAACATCTGATGATGCAGCACATGACGTTTCCTACATAATGCAATGCATTTACGTCTTTTACAGCGAAAAGAAAAGAAAAATATGTACAAGATCCACGCACAAGGTTTTTAACGTACAATGTTCTTAAACGTAGCATATTAAACACATTTGAATTATGCATTAATCCTTTGCCTCGAAGCTTAACTCCAAATGTGTCTCTGGTTAAATCAGTGCATCGACCAGCTATATTGATTGGAATCAATTTTGTATAAGTAGTAACAGCAAGGCGAAATCACTCCTATAGCCTTGAGTTGTATGCGAGCAAGAACGTGTACGCCATGCTGATCAACCATTCGTTAACTATGGACAGTGCTTTCGCTAAATTTACTGTTCATAAGAAATGGGAAAGCGATGAAATACCAGCAGAGTACAAAGCTTCTTTAAATCAATAAATGTATCTTGTTTGCATACAATTTCTTTCTATAGTAAAGAAATCGTATTACTGTTCTCCTGAACGCTTACAATTTACTATTAGCTATCACTACACATGCATGCTTTGCATTGTCACTGGTTTTAAGAATATTGTAAGAAAATATAAAAATTCTAGATTTTAAGTCGTTTTGTGCTGGTTGGCAATATGTTAGATTATCGTACGATGGCGACCCCAGGATTGCAAAATCATGATAATAGAACAATGAGTGAGAACCTGGTGAGCATTTTCTTCTTCAAGTCATTTATTGATATCTTATCTTTGCAATGCTTTGATGTATATTCTATAAGTAGTAGGAGATTTAGTAACTTGGCAACACTATATGCTACTCAATTTTGAAATCCAGCTTTCGCATAACCAGTAACGTGCCAATAACTAGAATTTCAAGGATCTCCTTAATTATAGCAAATTCAACGAAGGTGTTCATACAGAATATATACATTAAATAATACAGCAAAATAATAATCACCGATTGCAGTCGACATTCTGAAAAGTAATCTCCAAATAGTCGCAAGTTTAATGTGACAGGCTGAAATATCACTCAGCATACTAATGTGTATAAATCGGTTAACTTCTATTTTGAATAATCTTTTGGTAATTTTAATTTCAATATGAGATTGAAAAGTTCACAGTAAATTTAAGCCATAAATTATAACGGTTGAACATGTTAAAATCAAAAGTAAAGCACATAATTATTCGATAATTTTTACATATATAAACAAATGTTATTTTATAGACTAGGATGAAATATTTTTTCTCTCTTTTTACGTATGCAACATTCATATTTTAGCTGCAATCCATTTCAAGTAAACACATAATCATGGTGATATATTGAATATATGTCTTAGTGTTTCACATTGCTTCTTAATTAATTACTGTTAGCAAATGCCAAAAATTTTATGCACAACATATTTAACCACCTTAATACCGAACTGAATTTATTGCTTTAGCTTTTGCATCACATGTGATTCCGGAAAACCGAGATGACTAAAGCAATTATTTAATAATGCAATAATATATGTGATATAGACCGAAGCGAAAAACTCTAGAAAATATCAGGATCAAAAAAGCAGAGCCTAGAAAATACAATGAACAAGGCGCTGGAAATCCTTCAGGCTTGGTCCAAAGATATTAACATGCTAATCAACAAAAATATAACAGTATATCAATTCTTCTCTCTGAGAAAAGTGAACATGGATTTTGATTTGGTGATCGGAAATGAAGGACTATGTAAAAGCAATAGTACAAAATACATCGGTGTAGTGCTGGACAACAAATTAAGCTTCGCTGATCATGTAAAAGCTACAAAGGAAAAGGTTGAACATAGAATCACTATTATGAAAAGACTGTGCCAAATGGAGCGGCACGCAAGCAACCTTAAATAAGACTTACAACATATACGTGAAACCCATACTTAAATACGGAAGTGAGACCTTGATTTCTGCTTCTAAAGGGAAAATCGATATATTGGAAAGAGCTCAGAGTAAAGCTCTCAGGGTAATTATTGGAGCAGTCAAAACCACACCAATTGCAGCAATGCAAATTTATACTTCCAATCTCCCCCCCCCCCCCCCATCTTCACAGAAACCAAGAAGCAAGCGGTTGGAGCTTACATTAAAATGCTGCCCTCTCAAAGAGCAGAATGGTTACAAGATCATCAACCTAGCTCTCTAAAAACGCAAATTTCTCCAGTAGAAGTATGTCAAACAATACTTGAAGAATTTGATGCTAACATACCAATGGAAAATGCTAAAAGGTTAATTAAACTTTTTGATTATATGGAAATCGAAAATAAGCTGACAGTTCTGGAATCGGGGAAAAAATATATCCCAAAGGCTGTTTTGAAGGCAACATCAATGTGTATGATCAACGAACAGTTTTCGGAAGATGAATGAACTCGAGTTTATACAGATGGGTCTCGGATTCAAGACAGAGCGGGAGCTGATTTCTATAGTACACTATTTTCCCAGAGTGCCCCTGTCGGCCACTATATATCCAATTTTGATGCCGAGATCACTTTATCTAGCACTCGAAAATCTTGAAACCAAAACCAATATGTTCTCCAAAGTGGTTATTTTGCTTGATTCTATATCAGCCATCCAAGCCGTCACGGAGAATCACTGCTCTGAGACTATGTTCTTGTCTGATATCAAGCAATCCCTGAACCTTCTTAAAGGTAGGGAGAAAAATATTGTCTTCCAGTGGATTTCATCACACGTCGGCATTACAGGCAGATTTGCTTGCAAAAATCGGGACCCACTTTCAGCACGATATTATACCTGTTACATGGGATTCACTCAAAAGACACGTTTTTGAAAAATTTAAAGAAGTAAATAACTCCGATATGGTGGAAAAATTGAAAGGTAAAACCTGGGGAAAACATACAAGACTGTTGGAAATCGTATGGCCACAAACCCCGCAAGGAGGCAGTATCAAATTTCAGGCTACAGACTGGATATGACTGTTTGGCAGAACATTTGTTCAAAATCGCATACTTTCTACGAACGTTTGCCAGATTTGCAGAGCAGATCTCATGAATGCAGATCACCTCCTAACTTGCCCTGGACTTGACAAAAACTCACAGAAAAAAAGGGACATCAGTAAATTGTATTGGAATGCCAGGCCAAGTATGAACTCCTTGAGACTGAATTATTTTATTTGTGTATATATTTCTTGTTTATTGTTGATATTTTATTGTTCCTTGTTCTTTTCTTGATCCTTTATAATGATGTGAGCTGTCTAATCTGTATGGATTAACTTCCGGAATAAAGCCATATGTAACACATAATGCAATATGCTTTATTTATACTATATGCACAATATTATTGAAGTTATAGTTATGTTTATTTAATGTACATTATTTTCAAGTTCAAATTATGAAACTGTTTTTATCCTTGTTATTTTTCAGATGCGAGTTGACGTCAAATGGGTATTGAAAGATGACAACGATGTGGCTGTTGTTTGTGGAATTGTTCCTATTAAAATAGTATAAATTATGAAAGTGAACTAGTTTGAAACCAATTTTACGTGCTTTTACGTACATATAATTTGATTATTTATATGCAGACGTCAGCATAAATAAAATTTCAAATAAATTTAACTTTTGAAGTGAATGTTCTTTAATTTTTATTTTCTTTTTCTTAATTCAACCAATTCTGTCACAGAAAACAGCATACACTCTTTCAGCAACTTATTTCTTATTGTTTCAGCGTCTGCTTCGTTATTTTAGAAATATCTCTGTCAGTACAATGATTTTCTTCATAATACATCATTAAAATATAGAATCATTCTCTTACGCCAAAGAAAAGTTTGTTGAACATGAAAAATTTTATGCAAACAAGAAAAATGTTTCAAAAGTCTGTAGGTTTAAAATCAAATAATTTATATGAGCATAGAAGGTGATTTCTTTTGAAAATTTTTACATTTTGAAATAAAAAATAAATAAATAATTAAATTTAGAATAGTAAAACTTTTTATAGAAAACAAGTTGTTTTGCGCTTTTAAACTGGTGAAATTTTATTTCTAAAAATGACAGTTAATATTTAATATCTACGAAACATACCAAATGTGAAATAAATTTAGAACCTTTTTATAAGACTAAGTTAAGTGTAGTCAATTTCACCAGACTAACGTTTGCAATTTTTATAATTTTCATTTATAGGGGAGAGTCGGTAAATGCCGTACACTCTTATTTCTGAATAATGCCAATAGGTGGCAGCACGGCATTTATTGCGTCTAGTCTTCTTCTGCACCATAAATGTTTTGTTTTCGCCACGAAGTCCTTCGCTGAAAAACAGCCGAAATATTTGCGATTTAAGGTAAGTTCTCGTTTGGAAATTTATTTTAATTATGTTTGCTAGCTGCTAGAGACCACCCAGTTCCATTTTATTTGCTGTCTCGGAATTTTTTTTGTTAGTTTAAACGATTAATTTAATGGTAAAGTGGTAGATGAAATCAATTCCTGCTTCATTTAAACGTGGTTAGGCTTAAGAAAATAAAGGATCAGGTTGGGTAATTCCGTACATTGTGTACGGTATTTACCTTCGGGTATATTTTATTCGAAAATGAGACTGTACGATTCTTTATTATTGTTGGCTGGTGAATTTCCTCTGGAAGTAGTAGCCATAATACAGGCCATTGTGGCCAGTTATAATAATAATAATAATAATATTCGAAAATCTTAGATTTAAGTTTTTTGAACCTTTCAAAAATTTAATTTTTATCTTTTTCAAAAATAGTGTTATTAAACAAACAGTTATTAGTTTTCAGGCTATATTTTATTTATTCTGATATCAGGATACTGTTTTAGGATTTTATTCTGATATCAGGATATTGTTTTAGGATTTTATCGTGCTATCAGGATTTTGTTTTAGGATTTTATCCTGAAATAGGGATGAGGAATCAGTGATGAGGACTTTGTCGTTGCCAAAGCCATGGAAGTTCCACAATCTGGACAATCAGGAGAAGCTACCCACAGTGCCCAACCATCAGGAGAAGCTGCCCACAGTGCCCAACCACCAGGAGAAGGATCAGTCATAGATGAGTCTCCAAAAGAGATGGATCTTTCGCCACTAAACCTGCCTCGAGCGTTGCCATCATTAATAAACAGGAAAAGACTTGCTCAATCCTCTGAAATTCTGACTTCCACGCCCATAAAGAACAAGCTTTTGGATAAGCTGAAACCAAAGAAGAGAATAACAACCACGAAACGAAAGCTAAATGTTTATAAAACTGGAAAGAAAAGAAAAATCACTTCTGCGTCTGGAAAGAAAGGAACTAAAAAAAAGAAGGAAAAACCTAGAGATCAAGATTTCAGTCAAGATTTCAGTTGCTAAAGTCAAGATTTCAGTTGCTTAGTTTGTGGAGAGCCATACGTCGAGCCGCCATCAGAAGATTGGATTGAATGCCATAAATGCAGAGGATGGTCTCACGAGGGATGCACTGATGGCTTGGGTACATCAGTGGGACTATACGAGTGCGACATTTGCCAAAAATAATTTTACATTTGTGCTTTTTAAGAATAAACATTTTCTTTAGTTCAATACGGACTTATCGTCATTTCATTTCGCGAATATTTTACTGTACGGTATTTTCCGACCATGTCGCATAATACCGTACATTCACCACTTTCACTTTTTAATTTTTTTCAAAAAAGGCAATGCTGTTTTTAGCCAATTTCAAATATAATTTACTTCGACACAAATCAGAGGTAAATATGAGACCAATCCAGCCACTATTGCTGGAATATTAACAAAGATAGACGACATTTAAAGAATGTGTACCGCATTTACCGACTCTCCCCTATCTATTTAGTGAGTTCTCCGAACGTCTCATAGTAGTAGGGGAATAGGGAGAGTTCTGCGGCACTTCAGAGGCGGTGAATCCCTATACTTTAACATGGGGAACCCTCCGAGGCCAGAAAATGAGTGCATCAACAGAGGCGGTGGTAAAGTCCCATGCTTTAACATAGGGGTTCTCAGAAGTCGGTGCGAGGCAGCACAGTTCCATAAGGTGACGTCACAGAAGAGAGTGTAGTTTATGACGTATATTGTTTTTTCTTTTTTTTTTAAGTGTTAATGTTTTAAAAATTTCGTAAATGTAAGTTTTTTTCTTTTTTTTCAACAAGTTGGATTTTGAGGGTTGTTGGATTTCTCTACGGGAAATAACAGGAATTTTAAGAAAGTGTCACTTTTAGCGTTTTTTCACAAAAAGTTTCAAAAACGTTAAAAAACAACAAAAATGTACGTTTTTAAAATAAATTGTGGTTTTTAGATTGTTTGAATTCTCTATGGGAAATAACATGGGTTTTCACACTTTTGTGTATTTTTTGTAAAAAAAATGTGCGTTTTTGCAAAAGTGTTACCAAAAAAGCGTTTTTTGAAAAATGTGACATTTTGCGACTTTTTTTCAAAATGCCGTTTTCTCTATGGGAATTAACATAGGTTTTCGCACTTTTACATTTTTTTTTTAAAAAATGTGCGTTTTTGCAAAAGTGTTACCAAAAATGCGTTTTTTGAAAAATGTGACATTTTGCGATTTTTTTCAAAAACACACTTTTTACTTGTAAAAACTAAGAAAAACACGTTTTTAAAGTAGCAGAATCGCGTGAATTGATGTTTCAAAGTAGCAGAATTGCGTGAATCGGGTGTATGGGAATCTCGAGAATCTCGGGGGTTTAAGGGGTGTGTTTCCCCAATCATTTCGGTCTTGGATTTCAAAATTTAAATGCAGTAATGTCTCTTTAAGAAATTAGATGCTGTTAGAAAAATATATATATTTTTTTTAATTGTGGTCCCACCTCCACCCGGTGTATAGGATACACCGCCACAATTTCAATTTTTTTCTTTTTTCCTTCTTTTTTTCCTTCTTTCTCTTTTTCCTTTTTTTATTTTTTTATTTTAAAGTGTCCGTAGGCATAACTTGTAATGCCGTCCTCGAGTAAATATCTTTTATCATCAATGGGTGACAAAGCCACCTTGTTCTGGCATACAGTGAATAGTTTATGATGGCTACTATCAATTCTAATCTGTTCTTCCATGGTAGGCCTAACACTCAACAAGCATTGTCTATAGTCATTGTGTGTAATTTTCCGTGCAACCACATGTGTAGAAACACCTTTAGCTCTTTTCTTTTCTCCAGCAGATGATAGAATAGAGTACATTTTAGGTCTAAGTCCTATAAACTCTTGAATGGGGGTTGAATTCAATTCATCTTTAAAATATCCAATACGCTTTTTATTGTCTTCACTGAAGAGGGGATGATCCTTGGGATAGTCAGAAAAATCATACAGGTGTTTATGCTGGTTCATATCTTCATAAATATCAGCAGTTTGGATTTCATAAGCCAATGAATCAGTATCGGTGAAGAGAAGCGAAGCTTTTTCACCATATTGGCTTTTAATATGTTTATAATGAAACTCATACATCAGGAGTTTAGATAACTCCAAGATAGCAAAGCCAACGTATATAGGCCGATTCATTAATATACAACTCTTTACACGTTCAACACCCACCAGATCTTCACTAAAAATCCGGCTAGCTCTATAAGCTGGGGATGCCACCATCTTCAAGGCCCGCTTTGAAGAATTCACTAGTTCAATATCTACTCGATTTCGAAGATTCTCCATCGTTTTTCCAAACACAGCGTTATTAAGCAATTTAAAAAAGTCTTTCTCAAAATTAGTCTTTGCCTTCTTTCTTTCTTCTGTGTTAAATTGGATGTATTTCTCCAACCAGGGCTTCTGATTAAATTTTAAGGTCTTGTGAATTTTCTTGAGTCTTAAACCTAATGATAGGTATAGCTGAAGGTTACGATAGTGAACAATATAATGTTTCTTGTCATACAGATTGGGTACTAATTTCGTAGTACTAACAAAATGTCCATGATGTAGCTGTTGAACCAGTCGTTCAGCATAGGGGGAAAGCATTTCTCGTTCAATCTTCACCCTTTCAGGGGCTAGAGGGTATTCATTATGGTAATCATGTAAGGATTCAGGATACTCCAGATCCACTTCAAATATATATCCTTCTTGGGTATTATCCTTTAGACTCATTATCCAGGATTCATTCAAATTTTCTGTAGATATCCATTCAAAGCCACCATAGGGCAGTGGTTGAGACATGGCCCAACCATATAGGTTATTGGCATCAAGATAGATAATGTGCTTATCAGGCTTAGTAGAATCGTAATTTTCCAAATAACGATTATTAGCCTCGGATCTACGCTGACTTATCATACATATGCCACCGCGGATTCCACGTTCTATAAAGAGTAGCATATTTTCATCTGTGAGTAGTTCTAGGGTTTGCTCAGTCATTTTTAAAGAGGCCTGCCAAGCCAGTCCAGGGGCGGTCATCATATGGGCAGCATCTAAATCATAGTTCTTCTTGCAAATTTTTCGAAAATTCTCAAATACATCGGCTAACAGAAGCACATCTGTTTTCACATACAGGTCGTGATATTCTCCCAAGTTCTTTATGTTAAAGGTATCCCATACAGTTTGGGCATGCCGATAATCTTCACTCTTAATATCTTCACCTTTAATATCATTATGAAATGCAGAAGGGGGAGGGAGCACATTTTCATCAAATTTTTGAAAGGATGTCATATAGCTATAGGGGTATACTCCTTTCCTAATAAGAGCATTATGTTGTACTATATCAGAGAAATGTTCTCTGAGAATATGAAATTCACTCAAGTCTAAATTGGAAACTAGCTTTTCCAGGGAAGCATTCAGAAACTGTAGGCTATCAATAAATTGTAAACAGACACGGGGCCCCTCTTTCTTTGAAATCTTAAAAGACATGTATTTTTCAATATTAGTGGCAATCACATCAATTTTATGGTCTTGCAATTTCCCAAAACTCAGCATAATATGATGAGAGTCATAATTTTTTAAATTATGAAACACTACAGGAATATTAATACTTTGTCTATAGTTAAGATTACAGGCATTATGCAGGGCACCTCTATAGGCTCCAGTCACGTGATTGTGATCACGCACACGATCTGTTTTCAGTTCACGATGGCACACGTTACAATGGGTAGCTCTTTCAAAGTCAACTTCATTCTCTTTAGTCATTCGCAGTGGTTTAACATAACGTAATTTTTCTCCAAGATACTGTTTCTCCATTATCAAGTTGTTAAGAAAATGATTCACAGGGTCGATACCTCGATACACAGTAGCTTGTTTCAAGCATTTTCCATCAGGCCCTATGATAACATAAGCATATCCACAAGGTTCATGAATTGCTAGTCTATGCGTGTAAGATCTAATATTCGAGGGTTTAGTAGTGTTTTCTTTAACGATCAAGGCTTCAAAGTCAGCATAAATGATGAAAGAGATGGAATGCTGATACTGTTTGTTCGTGAATTGGAGATATTTCTGATCTTCCGAGGGCATTTTAATGCGCTGAGGTGCATGTTCTTTGCAATATTGATCATGATCTTGTAAAAGATCGTCTCTGCTGTAACGATGTAAACATCTATAACATATATATTGGGCTCCATTGTGCTTAGTTATATCTCCCAGCAAGCGTAACATATTCCTAATTAAAGTATAGTGTTGCTTATCTTCATCACTAATCAACAGGAGATTCACACAGTCTTCATCTTCACGTTTGGATATTTGCAAAGGAAAAATATCTTCATCTTCGTATCCATATACATTTATTCGTATATTATTCAATTTTTCAATCTGAGGAATCTTCACAACTGAGATAGGGTATTGAATATCTCCAAGTTTAATGTCATTTTCAAAACTTTTATAATGTGACACTCTTTCAGGCTTATATTCACGGGATATATAGTATTTGTGGGCTAATAGGCACCACACCAAGCATTTCTCGTCTTCATTTCGAATATTGAGTAAAGCTTTCTTGGCTGCAAGTTTTGTTGGCAAAGGTATATAGCTAGAAGCTGCAAGAGGCTTATACTTTGCACAGAAAACCTCTATCTTTCGCATCTTTTGTAAAGTCCATCCAGAGCCTCGGCTGACAAATTCTTCGAATAACTTCAAGATTTGGGAAAAAGCTTCTTCAACATTGTTGGGAGGGGTATCATCACGAAGTTCTGTCACAACATCTGTTCTAAAATATGAGCTGGATACCTCTTGGCCATTTGCAATGTCACGAATAAATTGCACATCCGCAATAAGATACCACTTAATAGATCTGTATGCATCAAGTTCGTCTTTTAATATCTTCAATAGCTGAGGGCGAATCTCATCAAAACATAGCATAAGATCCCCCTCTACACTTTCAGTGGGTTCCAGAGTGTGTACAGAGAATACATCTAAACCCTTCTTCTTCTTCGCTGCAATCTTGGGGCGCTTATTAGAAGTTGAGGCTAAAGCAGGAGCTTTTCTCTTTTTAGAACCATGTTCAATACGCTGATGGCGCAGGGCATCACTTTTCTTGCTGAATATAAGTTCACAATGCTTGCATTTCACACCATCCTTCAGATGAAGTAACAGGTGGCGCTTCAGGTTATCTCGTCTAGTAAACTGTATGGAGCATTGAGTGCATTCAAACACTTTAACGGGGGAATGCGTATTCGCATGTCTAGCCAAGTCTTCCTTACGAACAAATGCGCGTTCGCATACTTTACATCGATAATTCAAGGCATCATCATCAGAATGAATCTTCATATGTCTTGCTAAGGCATCTTTTCTGGAAAAGTGCTTATTACAGGATAAACACATCTGCAAAAGATAAAAAAATAGAAGACTTTAGTATAAACACGCTATTCTCGGTAACAATGTAATACATGTCTCAAGATGTATATAAAGAAATCATGAATCCATTATACTATCCCCATTAGAAATAATAAAATTCCTGAATTAAAGAATATATCCAGATACAACACATTTCATGTAAGATCCCCAAGACATTTCATTAAATTCATAAAAACACTCATTAAAAATGTTTTTACGCATCATAAAAATACAAAGTTTAATAAAATGAGAGAATAAAATCACATTAAAACAAGTACTTACATGTCCAATCCTGTTCAAAGAAGGTGCATTACGCATAGGAACGTCAGTAACGGTAGGAATAGTACCTCCGATATTACTTTCTAAGGCAAACATACTCGCAGAAGAACTTGAAACACCTCTTAACAGCACGAAATTCACAACAGAAATGATAAAATCGCTGCTTAAAGACCACCTACACCCATTCATAAAAAAATAGTTCCTGGAATATCCTTCCGCCAAGATGACCCCAAGATTATTCCTAAAGAGTTCTTCGTGTATCCATCCGCCAAGGGCATGTCAAGGTCACGTGATAGTTATATCACGGTTACCGTTAAACTTGCAACACACGAATGTAATTATGCACAAGTCAGTTAAAAAATAAACAATTCGTTCAACATCGCAATCGATTATATCCTTTTTAATAATCGTAATCGATATATTAAATAAATTCACATCTTTAAAAAATAATAGATTTTAATAAAATAATGAAAGAAAATCCCTTTGCGAGACCCCTTAAAACCTCCAATCCTTAAACAATACAGCAACGCGCTACTCCCTTGCAAGCATAAAACCCCCCGAATAACATATACTCCTCTCTCTCCCTCCCTCCCCGAGACACCAACACTCATTTCACCACACGTTAAACGTAACCCATAGCAACCGGAATCCATAATAAAACATTCACCTTCACCCCCAACGTACATCCAAATACACAGTCATTCAACGTTAAACCCGTAATTTTTACGGCAAAACGCACTTTACAGGGATTCATAGAACAAAAAATCCTAAAAAGTCATAAAAAATCAACAAATTCACCCAGAAACTAGCTAAAACCCTCAAATTACTTATAATTATCATCTACATATGCTATATAACCATTTACAACCTTAAAAAGGTGAGTATGCTAGTAGATGAGGAAGGTGGGTTCGCCAGAATGCAGTTGGAGCAATGCCGCCTAAAAATAGTTTCTGGAAAGAAAAAATAAATATTTTTTGGTATTTCCAGAAATTATCCTCTATGTAATATTTTGGTAAAATTAAAAAAGTTTTTAAAAAATTTTAAAAACTCAATTTTTTATTAATTTTCACAAAATTCCTAATTTCCCGATTAGTACCCCTTTTCGCCGCTAGGGGGCGCTGATGGTTTCATACCTCCTTCGCAGGTGTTGCCACCCTGAAAAAAGTTTCTTCCCTACTTAGAAAAAATCTCATTCCAAAAAATTATTTCCCCCTCAACCCCTCGTACAAGACTACGAGATCGTTGCCACCCGACAAAAAGTTTCTCAAAAATTTTTACCCCCACCTTTTTTTCATTTCCCCCCCTTTTACACCATCGTTCAGGATTACGGAATTCAAGATGGCGGCCAGTTTGCTCTTCGCTGCTCTTATCCTTCGCAGGTGAACCGGCTTTCCTTATCTACTAGTAGATAAGGAAAGCCGGTTCTGCTGCGAAGGCTCAGCAATGCTCAGCGCTCAGCAAAATGGCCGCCATCTTGAATTCCGTAATCCTGGACGGGGGTCGAAAGCCCAGACCAACCGGCTCGTCCGAAGACTTAGAGTAACTGATCCAGAAAAATTTTTTTTGGGTGGCAACGATTTCGTAGTCTTGTACGAGGGGTTCAGGGGGGGAAATAAATTTTTTAAATGAGATTTTTTTCTAAGTACGGAAGAAACTTTTTTTCGAGGTGGCAACAGCTGCGAAGGCTCAGCGATGCTCAGTGCCCCCTAGCGGTAGAAAGGAGAACTACCCAATACTTGGGAGATATTTATAATTTTTAATATTGGAGTGATATTTGGGATTTTTCTAAGTACGGAAGAAACTTTTTTCGAGGTGGCAACAGCTGCGAAGGCTCAGCGACGTTCAGCGCCCCCTAGCGGCAGAAAGGAGAATTAAAACTTGGGGATTTTTCTGATAGTTGAGATTTTTTTCTTTTTTCTAAATGAAGTAATTAAGTACGAAATATTCATATTTTTTTTTCTTTTTTCTGAATGAATTAAAGGCGTTAATGAGGATAATTAAATAAAGTGATTAAGTAATGAATATCCGCATGCCAGGAGCGTGCCAAGGACATGCCAACGGTATACTAAGGGGTATGCTGAAGGCATGCCAAGGCCCTACAATACCCCTCCCCTATATGGCGGTTACGAAGTGAACTGCGGGAATTTTACATTTTACTAACAAAATTTCGTAAATGCAAGTTTTTCTTATATTTTTTCGCAAATGTAAGTTTTCTACTTTTCAAAAACCACACTTGTGCCGTTTTCTCTATGGGAATTAACATAGGTTTTCACACTTGTGCTATTTTTTAACGTTTTTTCACAAAAACGCGATTTTTACTAACAAAATTTCGTAAAAGCAAGTTTTTTTTCTTATATTTTTTCGCAAATGTAAGTTTTTTACTTTTCAAAAACCACACTTGAACCGTTTTCTCTATGGGAATTAACATAGGTTTTCACACTTGTGCTATTTTTTAACGTTTTTTCACAAAAACGCGATTTTTACTAACAAAATTTCGTAAATGCAAGTTTTTTCTTATATTTTTTCGCAAATGTAAGTTTTCTACTTTTCAAAAACCACACTTGTGCCGTTTTCTCTATGGGAATTAACATAGGTTTTCGCACTTGTGCTATTTTTTAGCGTTTTTTCACAAAAATGCGATTTTTACTAACAAAATTTCGTAAAAGCAAGTTTTTTTTCTTATATTTTTTCGCAAATGTAAGTTTTCTACTTTTCAAAAACCACACTTGTGCCGTTTTCTCTATGGGAATTAACATAGGTTTTCACACTTGTGCTATTTTTTAACGTTTTTTCACAAAAACGCGATTTTTAATAACAAAATTTCTAAATGCAAGTTTTTTCTTATATTTTTTCGCAAATGTAAGTTTTCTACTTTTCAAAAACCACACTTGTGCCGTTTTCTCTATGGGAATTAACATAGGTTTTCACACTTGTGCTATTTTTTAACGTTTTTTCACAAAAACGCGATTTTTACTAACAAAATTTCGTAAAAGCAAGTTTTTTTCTTATATTTTTTCGCAAATGTAAGTTTTCTACTTTTCAAAAACCACACTTGTGCCGTTTTGTCTATGGAAATTAACATAGATTTTCACACTTGTGCTATTTTGTAACTTTTTTTCACAAAAACATACTTTTTACTTGTAAAAATCTAAAGAAATATTAGATACTTTAAAGAAAATAGAAGAAAAAATATGCCTTTTAAATAGAAGATGCTCTGAAGATGAGAAGTTGTAAAAAGATTCTCATTCATTTGAGAATCACAGTTAAATTGTGGCGTCGATTTACATTGGATATTAAACACATGTTGTTTTTTATCCAGTTTAAATTGGCGGGTGGAGGTGGGACCACAATTAAGAAATAAAATAATTCACTTACACACATTACACTAACCAGCCACACACTTTGCTACACTAAGCCTTCGGGTCTGTCGTGCGGTTTTTAAAACATGTTAAGATTGAAAGGTACCCCTATGGTAGCCTATGGTAGTAGTATACTTGTAAAATAACATACGTATTAAACCATGTTGGTTTAAAGAAATAACACATGTATAAAATAACACACATAATAAACCATGTTGGTTTAATACGTATGTTATTTTACAAGTATACTACTACCATCGGCTAGGGGTACCTTTCCATAGGGGTACCTTTTGCGAAAAAATATAAGAAAAAAACTTGCTTTTACGAAATTTTGTTAGTAAAAATCGCGTTTTTGTGAAAAAACGTTAAAAAATAGCACAAGTGTGAAAACCTATGTTAATTCCCATAGAGAAAACGGCACAAGTGTGGTTTTTGAAAAGTAGAAAACTTACATTTGCGAAAAAATATAAGAAAAAACTTGCATTTACGAAATTTTGTTAGTAAAAATCGCGTTTTTGTGAAAAAACGTTAAAAAATAGCACAAGTGTGAAAACCTATGTTAATTCCCATAGAGAAAACGGCACAAGTGTGGTTTTTGAAAAGTAAAAAACTTACATTTGCGAAAAAATATAAGAAAAAACACTTGCTTTTACGAAATTTTGTTAGTAAAAATCGCGTTTTTGTGAAAAAACGTTAAAAAATAGCACAAGTGTGAAAACCTATGTTAATTCCCATAGAGAAAACGGCACAAGTGTGGTTTTTGAAAAGTAGAAAACTCACATTTGCGAAAAAATATAAGAAAAAACTTGCATTTACGAAATTTTGTTAGTAAAATGTAAAATTCCCGCAGTTTACTTCGTAACCGCCATATAGGGGAGGGGTA
Organism: Amaurobius ferox; assembly: GCA_951213105.1. Classification (NCBI taxonomy): domain Eukaryota; kingdom Metazoa; phylum Arthropoda; class Arachnida; order Araneae; family Amaurobiidae; genus Amaurobius; species Amaurobius ferox. Next base: position 192,315,647 of record OX578133.1, read on the forward strand.
TTGTAGGGCCTTGGCATGCCTTCAGCATACCCCTTAGTATGCCGTTGGCATGTCCTTGGCACTCTCCTGGCATGCGGATATTCATTACTTAATCACTTTATTTAATTATCCTCATTAACGCCTTTAATTCATTCAGAAAAAGGAAAAAAAAATATGAATATTTCGTACTTAATTACTTCATTTAGAAAAAAGAAAAAAATCTCAACTATCAGAAAAATCCCCAAGTTTTAATTCTCCTTTCTGCCGCTAGGGGGCGCTGAACGTCGCTGAGCCTTCGCAGCTGTTGCCACCTCGAAAAAAGTTTCTTCCGTACTTAGAAAAAATCCCAAATATCACTCCAATATTAAAAATTATAAATATCTCCCAAGTATTGGGTAGTTCTGCTTTCTACCGCTAGGGGGCACTGAGCATCGCTGAGCCTTCGCAGCTGTTGCCACCTCGAAAAAAAGTTTCTTCCGTACTTAGAAAAAAATCTCATTTAAAAAATTTATTTCCCCCCTGAACCCCTCGTACAAGACTACGAAATCGTTGCCACCCAAAAAAAGTTTCTAAAAATTTTTACCCCCACCTTTTTTCATTCCCCCCCCCCTTTTACACCCCCGTCCAGGATTACGGAATTCAAGATGGCGGCCATTTTGCTGAGCGCTGAGCATTGCTGAGCCTTCGCAGCAGAACCGGCTTTCCTTATCTACTCATAGTATAAGTCGGCACCTAGCTCCTGGAATAACTTAATGCCTACAAATGATTTAATTTTTCTGGAACAAAGATTAAGAGGTGTTATAACTGGCAAATTGTCACACATGATGTACATAACTTCGACATAATGTGACGAAATTGCATACAGGGATCACAACTAAGTTATACTCTACAGAAAAGATGAAATCTTTATTTTATTCTCTTCACACTTGAAAGCAAATGGAAATAGATCAACAGTAGCTCTGCTACTGATGGCTTATCAAGATTTTTTTGATGGTTGATTCTTACAGGTAGTGCAAAGCATATCCTCAAATGAAGCTTCACCTTGGTGCTAACAGTAGCAGGCGTACTAAGGCCTTGCAGAGTAATCACTTTTCTTACTTACTTATCGCGTTTTTCGAAATTCAACATTAGTCGAAGGCAAAATTTTTTCCAGTGGCAAGATTGCAAGTAAAGCAGCAGTACTCGTTTATGGCAAATAACTAATAACACAGATAATTAAAGTAAAATTTAAAACTATTTTATTATTTTACTATTTCATTGTTTTTTTTGCCATAGCTCGATAATAATAAATATTTTACCTAAATAAGTTTAACCAGTGTTTTATTTTTGAACTATGAGAATTTTGCAAATTTTTAGTGCTTTACTCATGTAATCGTGTATTAAATCCGTGTTTAGTTTCAGTAATATATTCACAAAATACCATAAAATACGTGTTTTGAAATAAAAGCAGGAAAATTTAAAAGATAAGCATCAAAACAACGATTTTAGGCTTTCGATTTCTTTAAAAATCTCATGATAAACTCTAAGTATGATAAGCTATTTGTGATAAACATTTTTTTCGAATTTATTCGGCTAAAAAAGGATGTTAATGCTAGACAATATATTTTATTTCAATTTTTAAGTTATATTGTGTCTATTACTACCAGAAATTTAGCTGCTACGTGACGCACTAAACAGAGGAGATTAAATATAGCATTCTTAAATATTGAGAAATGGCTTTTTCTATTAGGACGTATTTACGTAACATACCAAATCAATGTCGAAACATAACGACTACAGAAGCTGTGCACCAAACCCTGCCCTTGTACTTTCTTTTATCACCCTTATCAATAACATTATATTTTCTTCGCTTATCCCTTTCCATACGGGTGTCTCACAGGACCCTATGGAAAACTGCAATAATTTGGGTATTTTCAAATTTCTTGTTAATGTGAACTATCGCACAGAGTTCAAACTAAACTCGGCTTAAAGTACTGCTTAAAAGAACATCAAAATTGTATAAAAACCAAAAAAATTAATAAATATTCTATCGCTAGTCATTGTTAGATGATTAGTCATCGTTTTGAATTTTTATCTGCCTCCATTTTTTAAGTGTTCCTCAATTTTCGATTTGGATTTCTTTTAATCTTTTCATATTAATAAAAAAACTTCAGTAAACTAGTTAATGACTCTATATTTCTCCAAGTTTCTTCTAGTTAATGACTCTATATATCTCCAAGGTTTTGCTTTTCTACTTTTCTTTGAGTTCATATTATCTGCCTTTTATTTTTTCTTGTTTGAGTCTGAAGTTCATATTTCGTTCTTTCCTATTTTTACTGTTTATTATCATTTCTGACCATTAGGTGGCGCTACTATTTTGTCATGTCGCGTAGCCATTTCCGTTGGCCCAAATTTGCCCTACACTTATTTGGGTGTTTAGGACCGGACATTTTGCATTGATGAAGGAAATCCATTTGATTTCTGAAACAAACGCATTCTCATTTGTCTTGATTGGAGCTACATTTTATGTTGTAAATCAGTTGATGATTCATATAAAGATTTAAAATTAAGGATTTTATAATTTAATTACCAAAGATAATCTTCTGCTTACTCGTTTTCAACTTGATACCAAAAAGAAACGTTTAGAAGAAAACATATTAAATATTATGAGTAAACATAGTTTCTTCGGCGCTAAACAAGTAAAAATTTCCTGCTTACTTATTCTTTCAGTTAGAACTGACAGGACAAATGTGCTTGTTTATCCCTCACCCTACTCATGCAAATATCAAACTTTTGGTTCATCTTATTATTCAGTCTGACTTGGAATTTTGTCGTGCGTGTGTAGTTCACTAAATCAGTCTTGGTCGCCTATTTAATTAATTGTTGCCCACCCATGACTGTATTAGTAGAATAGAACGTAAAAATTAATTCAAGCACAATAAAGCTTTTTTGATAAAAAAAAACCATTGACGATGTTAAACAACGCATGTAAACCTGTAGATTGAAAAATCGACTAGAAGGCCACACTATATGAGTCCGTTGGACCACAGAGCGGACACGGCGAGTCAGCAGAACTGTTGGAATTCTCACAGTCTAGCTGTCCAAACATTGAGCTATCAGCCGCCTCACGCACATCAATTCGACCTTTCAAGCTTAGACTGTTCCCCGAACGTTCTATTCAGGGGGTCCTCGTCTCAGGAATAACTGACTTCATTTTTTTATTTGACTCTACGCATATGATATCAGTGAGAGAGAAAACGCGCGCCTTTTGTTTTTGGGCTCTCAGCTGGGACCAAACTTGTTAACTGTGGCTCTTATTCTACCCCACCGGCGTCACTAAATCTCCTTTGACGTCACTGGGTCCTGTGTGCGCAACACAATTCAAAATCTCTACGCAAGTTGTTTACGTCTAGATCAGTCACTTTAAAATTAACAAGCAATTTTTTAACCTTAATAATGCGAAGACTTACTGTGGTTTGATGACTTCTCTCAAAGCCTTCGCTGGACAGTGACGTCACAAATGATGAAATTTTCTTCCACTGACGTGATGCTGGCAACTTTTTATTCGTTGTCGTGTGTACTTTCCGCGGATTATAAAGTGATGATTGTTTAGTGTTATTGAAGATTTGTGATTTTCAAAAGTGTATTAGTTGTGCTCTTGATATGATAACAATTGTTCCGGTTCCACTCCTGAAGTTTAAAGTGAGTTATTAAGTGAAATATAATATGTTTAAAAATTTTCTTACCCAAGCATCAAAACTGCGTAGTTGATATAATTCAAAGTAAGCTTTCTCTTTTGAATTGATATTTCAGTTGAAAATCATTGATTATGGACTACAGTAATGATATTTATGAATATATTAGTTGCAAAATTCCATTTATCAATGTATATGACGTCACTAAATGGTTTGCTTGGTTTCTTCCGGCGTTGAGGTGCTTAGAAAATTTGAAGATGCCTGATTAGTCTTTCCTTGTGTTTTTGGTTTGAGGTGTTCGGGAATATTGGAGATATCTGATTGGTTCAATGATTTAATGTAGGTTTTGGGATCGAATTTTGACAGGAATCTTGCCAGGAATTATCTTGACAAAGTGCGATAGTGGAAGTTGCTAATTTTGATAAATTGATTGATTTCATCAAGGGACCGGAAGCGGGTACTTACTGGAAAGAAATTAAATTACCTTACGGATTGCTTGCATGATAATAAGAACAACAAAATTTATAAAAATAGGCAAAATGCCATTGGCAAAAACTGAGATGATAGAGAACTTTGAGATTTACAGCGCAAGTAAACGTAAACCACGAGTTGTAACAAATGTGTGCTCGGATTTATATCGCACCCAAGCACTGTCAAACATAGCAATGATCCTATAGTGGAGTATTTCACGGTTGAATTTAGCATTCAGGGAAGGTCCGGCACTCACTGGAACAGGTGGCCTTCAAGAGTTTGATAAACCGCGATTTCGTCCCCGTCGACTAGGAACATACCAAGGTTAGAGATTTTTTTAGTATTAGACAATGCCCTTACATGCGAACAGATCCGGTACACCACAGCTGAGTGTACAAAAAAAGTATATTTTTTATGTCCCATGAAGCTGGTACTTTTAAAAATCCTTCTCGTTGGGCCAACTATTTTCATCAGAAATCAGGAAATAAAAAGTTAGGTACGAAATTCAATGTGAATTATTCATAGATTTATAAAAAATGTAGTAATTACCTATACCAAATGAATGGTTTTGTAAGATATGCCGACTATGGGACTTAGAGGCTTACATATTAATGTTAACTACTCCCTTACTGCGCTTTATATGCAATGTCGGTTGCCTCAAAAGGCTCTTTTGACTTTTTATGTTTGAAGGATCCCTAACTTCTCTTCGGGAGGGTACATGACCCTCCACATGGTTTTTCATAGTTTACTTCTAAATTTCTCTGCGCTCTTATTATTTGTAGTTATTCTCTTGATGTTCGTTTTAAAATTAATACTTCTTCAGTGTTTGTTGAACTTTCATTGAGAGGCAACGAGAGACTGGTGATCTCTAGTTCCTATTTCCATCCACATGGCGACATGTCTGACCAATCGGCGGGTAATAGATTTTTGTCTGCAGAATGGTTTCATTATCTGTAACGGTATCAAATCCGGCACAACCTTCGTGCTTCTACAGGTACGCGTTGACTGAATCTGACATTCATTAGTTCCGATTATATATATATATATATATATATATAATTAGGGTGTCCCAAATTTTTTTTTTAAAATATTTTGACTCTCACCCCCTAAAAAGTTTATTTTGATGTACTTAAGACCTCCTGTAAAATTTCAGCTTAAAAAAAATATTTAGAGATCCCTCAAGGTCGCCGAAAAGTTTAAAAAATAGCTTTAATTCGATAATATTTTACAGTTGCTTACAAAAAAAATTTTTTAGATATATTTTTTATTTAAAATGTTACATGCGCTTTAATATGTCGATTCTATAAAAATTTACCCTATTGGTAATATTTAGTGCAGAAAATATGAGAAAAATTATTAAGAAAATGACAAAAACAAACTGTATTCAAAATTACAAAATGCAATGTAAAAAGAATGCTTTACAGCAAAATTTACCTGTCAAGTTTAACCAGATGATAAAGAGGAAAATATTGCATAACATTCTATAAATAACATAAGTAATGATTTTTACATATCTTGAAGTTCTTTACGGTTGCACTTTGCGAAGTTCTTTCTATGCATTTCAACTACCTGCAATAAATATTATTTTTGTTCTTCATATTTCGTTGCATCATTAAAACTTTCGATTAATGCTATGCCTCGCTCAGCAGTCATTAACACATGGCAAATGTTTAACAATTTCTTCAGCTTCTTTAAAAGGTTGTGTTTCTGGCCATTTCTCAACAGGCAGGCTTAGGAAGCTATCGTCTATTTGGCAGTGTGAAAGAAATTGCGAGAGATATTTAATTCATCAAATTTTAAAGGAAGTTTCTTTAATAAGTGCAAATTCTTTTTTTCACTGATTTTACTAACTCACATATATTTCTCCTCGGCACTAAGAAGTTTTGAAAACAAACAAAGAGTGGCAAGCTCTTCACTCAAATACCACGAGTGGCATAAAATCATATTTAATCCTGTTTTGCGTAGTTGTATATCATCACATTCATGAAATCTTTGTATCTGTAAAACATCGTTCACTGGTTCACTGGTGCATCTACAGTAGACTGACATGTGTACCATGATTGAATCTATACACATACAACAAACCGATTGAACCTTTGAAGGCCTTGACATTGTTGAGGTGTCAATTGTATTACAGATTCATTTCTATCAAACAGTAGTTCAATTTTTAAAGAATAAATGGCTTTTGCCGTCCATCGAGCTCTGTGGAGAGCACTTGGTTTCCGAATAATATGGTTCACATCCATTCCAATCATAAGAGTGGAAAGATTTAATAGTTCTCTGTAATCATTTCTAGGAAAGTGTTTAGCAGCTGTCTGAAGTTGATCAGAAATAAAAAATTTCAAAGCGTCGGATGCTACTATCAGTGGCGTTTTTTGACATTTTGGATTGTGGTGGTTAAGTTCAATCCATTTTTCTCAAAATCTTTTAAACATAATAATTTCAGGTCCACTTGACGGTCCAAAACATTCATTAAATATATCTGAAAGTAACACTTCAGACATGTGGTGTCTACAGGCTAATCACAGAAGGCTTCTTCCTATTTATTTTCAAAAAGAACACATGCTCCTTTAAACTTTCCAGTATTTGAGGAGGTTGTAGAAAGGAGTGTAGAAAGCCCAGACCACACGATTTGAGGAGGTTGTATCGAAGCACATACCAATAACCTGAGAATCACATTTCCATGACTGTAAAAGTTCAAAAACCGCATTAGCTGCTGCTTCCCCTGTACCAGATAACAGCTTAGAAATTCCAAGAAGTTTTGTACTACTATCTTTTATAGAGGTAACTAACACTGGCAAACGGTCAACCTTTGTTTCATTTAATGATAAATCAGGTAATAACTTACCGTCCCAATGAACTGATTTTGAAATATGAAATTCCATTTTTATCTGTTCCGCAGTTTCACAACGTAAACGTTGACGTTCACGATGAACCGTACTTTTTGAAAGAGTTAGAGATTTTAAAGTTTCATTACTCTTTGAACAGTCTGCTTCACCACCACCACCAGCCATGTTTAAGACAGATGCAAGTAACATTGTTGACTTTCTTATATTATTTCTATCAAAAGCAGCAGCGACTTTTGCTGTTATGACACACCTTCGACTTCGTTCATCTTTACCTGTATGCTTCTCACGTAATAATTTTTTTCTGGTGTAATTTCTGCAGCATATTCATCATCAGAGTCTTCTGTAGAGTTTTCACTTTCAGCCTCCTCAGTCTCATCCATTGTTGACGTAGAAGATGCAATTGATAAAGCTAAGGAATTTTGAGATGAAGCAGCTTCTTTTAATCACTTTGCAAAATTTTTCTGTCGGTCAGCTGATCTTTTCTACATACAGAAAGCTTCCTGTCCAGAGATCCAATGCAACCTTTCCTAGATTCTCTTTGTAATCTTAGAAACTGACGATCCTCTTCATTTTTAATAAGCTGTTCTGAATTAGCCTGACTTATGTCAAATAACATATCCAGATTTTTACTATACATTCTTTGATTTTCTTGGTCTTTTGCATTATTCTTTTTTTTATTTCTCATTACGCCTACTTGTTTAGATACTAGAGCCTACTATAAAAGATACTAAAAATTTATTAATAATGAAAATAAAATATATAAATGATCATCATCATCCCTTACGCTTTTGATTAAAATTCAAGATTTTTACATAAATCAGTGTAGCTTGTGTGACCTTGAGGGACCTCTTAATCTTTTCCAAATGAGCTCTAACTTCATTTATTTCATTAATAGGACTAGAAGAAACTTTTTAGACGGTGAGGCCCACCTTTTTAAAAAAAAATGTACATTGTATTTTGGGACACCCTAATATATAAGTTAATCCAGGATTGGTGGTTCTGGATTTGGAATCGGTAAGTGACCACAAATACATTTCTATCACACTGGAGACAGGGGATTTTTTTTATAAAATGCGACTAAAACAAACAACAAATAATTTATAATACAAACATTTCTTGCCCTGATAGGAGTTTAGAAATAACTACTTTATACAAAAAGAATAGGGTTGGTTTACTTCTTAAGATTAACAGAGCTAAATATGGAGCCTGGAAGAACTTCTGTATAAATTACACTTGAGTCAAACTGTGATGCATATAGTATACAATCGTAACTATACAACAAGAAAGATCAATCATATATAAAGCATTAATTATGAAACATTTTCCAACTGCAATGCAATTTTATTTAAACATCTCTAAAATGCGATACATTCAGAAGTAATATTTTTAAAATTATCACAATATTACATTAATTTATTATATTTGAAAACTTAAAACGAAAAAATGAACTTCATTCAAATGACGACATTGAAATATAAATCGCCTGGCTCTCCATATAAAAGCTGTAAATATTTCATTCATACACTTTTATTCCATTTCTTTCATTCATCACAATACTAAAAACTTAAAACCATGGAGGTAAAAGTAATTGAACTCTATGCTTAAGACTTCATCGAAAAAGTCTGAAAATTTTCTGCTTCTCTATGTAAAATCAATGAATGTTTCAATCATATCAGCTGTCTTGCAGACTCCAGAGCTAAATAATTTTGCGTTAAATAAATTTAGCAATTCTTATACAACTCATCCTACATCTTTATGTGTTTATATACTCCAAAAGTGAAAATTAGGCTTCGTTGTCGAAATAAACAAAGTTTGATGATCATTTAAACTCAAATAGATTGTAATTGCGTTATTTCAGAATGTAGGTGCACAGAAATTAAGCAAAAGTAAAGCAGTTTTAGGACGGATACAACACGGAATAATTTTATATAAATTACAATTAATTTTATATAAATTAATATAAATTAAAAAGAATTTTTAAAATCACGATTTTGACACAAGATGGATGCCATTGATCATTTAGACTCAAATATATTGCAATTGTGTTGTTTCAGAATATAGATGCACAGAAATTAAGCAAAAACAAAGCGGTTTTAAGACGGATACAACACTAAATATAAATTAAAAAGAACTTTAAAAATCACGATTTTGATGGGTCTATTTTGCATTAGTATACTTTAGCAAGGAAATTGCTAACGCTTGGATTTACTTACTGATGATGTCAGATTCGATAAAAATTAATCCTGTTATCGTAAGTTATTGTTACATTTTTAACACTTTACAACATGGTTGAAAGTGTTTATGACTTTGTTCATTCTGTCCGTCTGTCCGTTTGCACGATAACTGCTGTAAAAATGACTCTATCGAAATGAAATTGTAGTATGTTGTTGAGACGGTCTGTGGGAAACATGGGAATGTAAATTTATAATATCACCCAATTAGTTTTGGGTTGAATCCGGGTTGAAAAATTGAAAGACATTGAATCCTATGCACTGTAAATTTGAAAGAGTGAGAATTCACTCAAAAAGAGTGAATAGTCACTCTAAGAAAGACTTGAAATTGAGCCAACCTCTAAAGAGTGAGTATTCACTCTAAACAAAAGTGGGTTTTCTACTCAAGGGAAAGAGTGAATAGTCACTCCTTTGGAGTGAATGCCCACTCTGAATGAGTGATTTATTGACTCCACCTTGGAGTGAATAATCCATGTCAAGGAGTGACTATATACACTCTTAGTAAAAGTGGTTTTTCCACCCATTAGAAAGAGTGACTATATGCACTCTTGGCAAAAGTGGTTTTTCACCCATTAGAAAGAGTGAAGAATTAGTGTTTTTGGAGTGATTAATAGACTCTATTTAGGAGTGAATAATCACTCTTCTAGGAGCTAATAAATATGCACTCCTAAATAGTGTCATCTCAGTGGAGGTAATCCTGTTTTTAGTTTTAAAATAAGCATTAAAATATATTTTAGCTGAGCTACAATCAAGATTTTATCTGTATTCTATGTATTTTAAATTCTAGTGTTTACATTATCAAAATATAGAGATTAGGCTTTAAGCAAGCATAAAAGTGAAGTTTTACAATTTCAATGATTAAAATAACTTATTTTAGAATAATTTCACAGGCACTTTTATTTAATTTAGCTACTTAATTAGATCCATTTTCCATTAAATGAGTACATTTACATTATAAAATTATTAAAAATTAATAATTGTACTTTAAAGTACATTTTATTTACTGTCTCCTCATTAAAAAATGTTTTCAATCCTTGCTTCTTTTTGAATGAAAATAACAATTTCTGCAGATTTCTAACTTTGCAGCTATCAAGATTATTTTTATTGGTATTCATAAAGCAATTTAATTTAACATTTAGACATTAATGCATTTAATTTTTAACGACAGATTGCACAAATTTTTAAATTAAATTGAATACACATTTCATCAGGTGATTACCTTAACGCGTAACAAGCTCAAAGATTTAAAGTAGGGCTAAATCTTTCTTGTGAAATTCAATGTGCAATGACAAAACTTCATACAAATTTAATTCTTTTTATTCCATAAACCCAATTTGTTTATATATTTCATTTTAGTCAATTATTTGAAAATATCTGCTTAAATTTGCATCCGAGAATCTTCATTAAATATAATTTCTTTCAGAGCATTATCTGATTATATATATATATATGTCTTTAAATACAGCTTATGAAAAGCAAATGAAACCAGTGGCGGCTTGTGAAGTGAAGCAGGTGACACAGTATTGCTTCAATGTTATCGGCTGAATGGGTTATTATTATTGTTATTTGGCAAATTTTTCAGACTCGTTTGGCTACTTTTAGATAATTTAACAACATTTGTGCCAGTAGCGTGATGCGTTTTGATGATGCATGTTTTGTCAAGCTGGAGGAGGAATCCTACTGCTGAAATCTGCTTAACCCATTTCTGAAATCACAAACAACCACTGAATGAAGCAGCTTCATCTGTTAGTTTTATTAGATACACACAATTTCACATGTAGGCTAAATTAACCAGCAAGAAACAAAAATTCAATTTTTTTTACTCTTAAAATATAACGCAGATCTAGGTAGGTAGGAAAGGCTTGATTATACCCCCTCCCCCCCAAAGTTTCAAAAACACCCTAGTGATTTTTCAATTGTATATTGACATTGCAAATAAAATGCAAAAATGTGGTATTGTTTTCAATTGTATATTGACAACATACATTGCAAAATATTTTGTTCGACATCATACATTGCAAAAAATTTGTTCAGGTGTGCAAAAGTATTTTTTGTGTGGTTGTTACTTATTCCCACATGGTGAAGGAGCGTCTATGCACCACATCAACTAGACAACCTGATCCCATGGCGAAGGGGAGAAATTTGCAGCTTCACTTTATATTGAGGCACCCCAAGGGCGGAAGTCTGACTTTGCCTCGACAATACAGCATCCGTGCCCGCTGGCGGGATTCGAACCACAACCCGGCAATCCAGCAATCAGACGGAAACACTTGCCCCTGACCGCTCGACCACTGGATCGGAGCTAAGGTATTTTAGCACTCCCGAACAAAAAAAATTCTAAATCTGTGTATGCCTAAAAATATCCTTACCAAAGATGTTCAAACCAGTAGTATTATAGAGTATCAATATGTGAATCTATCCTAATTGCATATCTTTTTTCCACTACAATTATACAATTTTTTTAATATACCAGATAGAAAATCTTATAAGCGTAGCCTATACAGGTATTCAAATGTTTACGGATTCTCAAAACAGTAACACAATATACAGGTCAATCTCTGGGACCTAAGGATCAAACATAGCTTCAGAGCCACAATATGTATATAAAAGAAGAAAACCTAAATAACTCTTGAAATAATAATTCATAGAAAACAGTCTTAAAGCTGTATATATATATATATATATATATATATATATATATAATTTATTAAAAGTTGACTAAATTCCTTTATTAGAAAATCATGTTATCTTATTTTTATTGTTGTGAAAAGGAAAAATAATATACCTGTAAGAATTTTGTTCAAATTATTAGCTATTTGATAATTATAAAAAATTTATCGCAAAATCAACTAATGCAAGAAACAAAATAATTTCGGTTTTAAAACCAGTTCTTTTACTGCAAACATGACAGCATTAATGTCTTGGTCAGACAGAAGAAATGAAAATTGATGATAGGTTTGACTTCGAATTCATTAAATGTTTTACAGGACGATACCATGTTCTTTATACACTTCTGTTATAGAGAATAATGCTTGCCGATCAAACATAACAAGACTTAGGACTACTTCAGTAGGATGTAAATACTAGAATTTTACATCTGAAGCTTCCCAGTTTTAGTTAATAGCCACTGACCTGTAAGTTTGTGAAGTTTAGTGGCCAGTTGACAGCTGTTAAATGTGCGATATTTTTCAACTTACTTAAAATTATGATAAATTGTGTATAAACATATTTAAATGTTATGTAATAATTTTGAAAATTACAGCTATATTACACTTATTTATTTATAGATTTATTATACAGTAGACACAAATCGAACAACCAGTCCTTCTCCATGTCTTAAGCTGGCGAGTACTTTGTTCAGGTGCAAGGTATCGCTATATGTCTGGCGTCAACTATCCTTGGCCGCGAGAAAGTTGAAAATAGAACTGATTTAACCTTGAATTGATAATTGTTAATAGTTAGTACTTCTGAAAACACAACTAAGCTCTTAGCATTTTAGGAATCCATTTTTAGTGTTTAACATTGTCAGTGACAGATAACTAAAATAACATTGTCAGTGACAGATAACTAAAATAAGTTACAATACATTAAATTAAAGGATTTCTGAAATTTTTCTGAACGAAAAACTTCCGTGCAGCAAGACTCACGATCTAGTTTAAAGCATTCCCCCAACCCCAAGATTGATGCCCATTATTTGCACCGGGTGCCCAAATATAGGTTAGCTCGTGCCAGTCCCGGGCCGCAGCGTATTATCGAAACTCTTTCATATAGATTATTTTAATTTTCATGTTGTAAAATATGTTATAATGAATATTTACTAATAAATAAATTTACAAGCTGTAAATAGCATGGGGCATGACAGCCCCGTGGTTAGCATACGGGAAATGAACTTAGACGGCCCGGGTTCGATTCCCGCCACTGTCAAAACTGTCACCGTGTTTATGCGGAGTACGATCAAATTAAGCATCTGAGTCCGTAAGTCCTTCCGGTCTGGTCTGAGTCCGGTAGTGGAAGAAGGGTACTGTCCCTGTGGATGCCTCCCCTACTGGGTTCCAGTCTAAATTGAAAAAAAGTGGTGATTCCCAGCCGTTCAAACAAATATTTATACGCTTTTGGTAGGTCGGATGGTCTGGGTCGAAGAAGAAGCCGAAAATAGCGGGGCGAATTTCATGCACCATTTTTATTTTTGCGAGTGATTTTATTTCCATTTGTGCATCTGCTTTCAGGAACCGTTTAAAATTTAATGTAGATGTAAAAATTATGAAACCTTATTGTATAGCATATAAAAGTGGGGGGCGGCACTCTGGGTCAATGGATAGAACAGGGCAGAGATGCTATTCCTGGACATGGCTCAAAACACATTGGTGATTACAGGGAGGGAGAGGATAGGAATGTGGATTACACTCATTCTTGGCTGTAAATATAAATTACAATCGCAGTATCATAGCAATTGTTGCCAGATTTTCCCACTCCACGGGAGGGATTGTTTAAGGAGAAGAATCATTTTAGACTATCATAAAATTTGGGGGGGGGGGCAGTCAGGATTTCGTTAATCGCCATGTGGCTACTGGGAATTTTAAGCTTTATTTACACCATAGCAACAAAACTCTTCATTTATATATATTTGCAGAATTGTTTTTATTCAAAACAATTCAATAAATACCAGCTTTTGTCAAATTAATATGAATTAATTCGGCTTGGATCAGGGCAAGAAATAAGATTTTAAAACTGGCATCATATACCGTTGTGACCTTTTATAAATTGGAGTCCAAAACTATTAATCTCACAGCAATCTTAACCATCAAAAATGATTTCAAAAATGATCATCAAAATTTGTTATAAATTTTTCACTAAACGTTAAAGAAAATTGAATGAATATAATGTAAAGAAAACCACTTACTTTGGAAACTGTTTACAAATTTAAATACGAAACACTAAAGTACACCTCAAATAAAAAGCATTTAAATATAAATATATTGTAGATGTAGTTACACACATTTATTTTTTTTATTATTATCAAATTTATTAATGCATAGATAAAATTGAATTTTACTTTTATAGCTAAAAGTAAGGTATGGGATCACTTGCAAAACATTTTTTAACTGTTCAATCAGCCTTAAAATCTGAAAGTGAAGGACCATCTGTACTTATTCTTAGGGGGATTATGGTTTTTTAATATACTTCAGGTACATAAATTTTTTTTTTCTTTCTGGGATTGATTTGTGCTCCTAAAAAACTGATGTAGAGCACATTTAAGATGGATCATTCTTTAGACTTGGCAATAAACATCGTAAATGTTTTGCAATCCCTGTGGTTAACATTAAATTTCTCCCATACAATGCTATACCTCATTTCCAACTTTATTTGAGCAGGTAAAAGGCTAATTAGAAGTTCTTCTTTTGCAAGAAAGTGGCTTATGTCAAAAAGCTTTACAACTTTACATTTCATTTCGGTTCCTCAATTAAACCGCATCCACAGTTAGACTAAAGTTGTTCTCGCATGCACTGCATTATATTTTCCCATTACTTTTATATGTCAGTCATTTGTATTTGGAATGGTTTTCAGCATTGCATTTTTTAATTGATGAAGCTCCATCAAAGTAATTAACACTGTTATTAACCCCCCTCCCCCTTTGGCATATGCTTTTTCCAGTTCAGGTTAACTGCAACAAAACTTGTATTTTAGTTTCTTCACAAAGACATATTGATTTGTCACAGCATCCATATAATCCAATTTCCATTCTACCATAGCCTTCACTAGCTTCAATGCTGGTTCATCAGTCAATTTCATCAGCTGATTTCGTTTCTTAGCTTGCAGATTAGCTTTAGCTTCCACTTCAGAAAATTTACCATTTTTGTCGCACAGAGGTAGCCAAAAGCTCGGATCACAGGTCAGTAAAAGAAAAGCAGGTAATTTTGTATGGAAATTTGAATCCTAGATCGAAGAAAGATTTGATGTGGATGTTGGAAAAAATCTTTAATTAGAAATTGTGGTACTTCCTTATTATAGTGGCCCCACAATTACGATTTCGCCAAGGTCTGTAGAGCGAATGTGTAATAGAAAAATAAAAATAAAGGCAGATCGAAAGAATACCCCCCCCTCCATTCAGTGCGCCAAAAGTGAGCCAAGTTGACATGTTTCTCTGTGTTTTAAAATTGACTCCTCCCCACTAAAGTGACGTATATTCTCATATTTTAAAATAGGCTCTTCATACCAAAGTGACGTATTTTACAGTTTTAAGAACTGGAATTTTGAATGTAATTATGATAATGGAATTCAATTTGAATAAAAGTGAATAACACTCATAAAAAGATTACAAGATTTTTGTGAATTCTAAAAATATTGCATAACTTGCGAGTGTAATTGCAGAATAAAAAACTTTTTAAATTTTAGAAAACATATTGAAACACACGATACTTAAAATATTTTGTGATTTTAAAAATCAATAAAAATCAATTTCAAAAACTTATAACTCGAAACTTCAAAAATTTTAAAAGGATTTTAATGAAATTTATTAAAAGGACAATCGGACTTTAACGAAAGTTAAGAACAACGATACTTAGAACAAATTTAAAAGAAAAAAAAATTAGACTTTAACGAAATTTAAGGAGAAACGATACTTTTAGAGAAATAATTGGACTTAACGAAATTTAAGAAAAAACGATACTTAGAAAAATGATTGTACTTTGAACCATTTTACAAACACAGAAAAATACAAAAGACAATTTTAAAACACAGGATGAATAAATAAAAGAACTAACCTTTATGTAAATGCACTTATATCCACATTTTCACTTACATCCACACAAACACGTTTTTTGAACATACACGTACATTCCCCTAAGACATCACATTTTTTAAACATTCCTCACCGAAACACGTTTTCTAAAACATTCGCACAAATCCATTTGCCGCGTACCAGATGTCACATTGAAAACTTATCTGCAATCCAATTAAATCTACAGAAAATATTAAATAAATGAATAGATACGAAAATTACGTGTGAAATGTTTAATGAAAATGCAAGATAGATAGATGTACAGCAAAAATACTCAATAAATCCGATGAAATACCTATTTCCTATTCAAATGAAGAATCCAAAAAAGCCGCATGTTGATTTGATGTCAGAAAGTCGCAGGCTACCAGACTAGTGATGAAAACAGAATAGAATTGTAACTAGGTGCTTCGCGAAAACCAGACATTTCGCGCCAAAGAAGCTGTGGGGAGAAATTTAACCGATCACCCAAAAATAAATAATATAATACTTACATGTTTTATAAGAAGAGTTTTAATAATCTTTATGACATTATGCTGTACATTACAAGCCATATTTCTGAAATTGTTTTCAATAATTCATCAAAAACATTTTTTTCCCCTTTGTATTTTCTCCACATAAATTCTGAAAGATATGATTCGAGGTGATCCCGAGCTGTGCCTTGATCTTTTTTATTATTCCACTTGACAGAACCCCACATTCTTTCTACATTTTGTGTGTGAACAAACCTGCTTCAAGATCCGCTGTTTTGTATCCCTCCCAACAGTCTGAGCAGATCGTTGATTCATCATGTACATGTTCAAAAATTTTTTTCCATGAGTGTACTAGCATCTATTCGCAACTTGAATGAGAAAGCACTCGTCATTTTCCCAGCATATTCCTCCGAAATTCCATTGTTGGAGTACCATACCGCTGTTGTTTTTACGCCAGATGAACAAACTTTCATCGAACTCAACAATTTTATTGACACCACTTATTCGTCCATTAAATCTTTGCATTAGATGTAGGGAACACACTTCTCTCATGTAATTGTTCTAATCAATTGTTGCATTTTCACACATATTAAGGTGTTTGTCACACCATTTGAAAGTCGTCAACTCCTCTGCCCAACAGCACATAAATCTAAAAGCAGTTACGAACAGTATTCTGGAACCGCTGAACCAATTTCCAACTTGGAGGCCCTTCTTTTTACATTGCACCTCCAAATGGTTTCGTCGTTAACATACAGCTTCATGTCTTGGCCATTATCATATATTCGTTTGTCAAGTAAAAGACATTATTCTTGGAATAATGATATGGAATCTGTTTGGTAACAAGATCTGTCTGGTAAGATTGTTAACAAGATTGTTTTTAGAAAAAGCAAGCAAAAACTAGTACGAAATCGGAAACGTTAACAAAAAAGCAATATGACGATAATATAAATAGATGCTGTTTCTTTAGGACTGCAAACACTTGGCGAGATTTTACAACCTACCTTGGCAATTCATCCTCAGGGGCCACTATAATAAGGAAGTACCAAAATTGTTTTAAGTTCTAGGGAAAACAAGAAATACATAAATAAAACAGAAATAGAAGTAAACATAACATCTCATTCGCATGAAAGAATATGTTGAAAAAATTGGCAAAGAACAGTTGGTTTACAGTGAACGAAGAATAGCAATTTACTGCTATGTTTGTAAAATATTTTCTGTTAAGCGTACAACTTTTATTGAAAGATAGTGATTGGGAAAATGTATTTTCAAGGGTCCAAAAACATGAAAATTCAAAAGAGCATAGAAATTGTATCAAAATATATGTATAATTGTTTTGTAACTCTTTTAACTAAACAACATTCATTTTTTGAAAATTTGAACGTTTCGATGCCAGAGTAATCAAAAAAGAAGTTCTAATATTTTTGAGAAGATAGAAAATACTCTCAAAATATCATTAATTCGAAGATAAATTTTTCGCGCCCCTCTTAAATAATAAAAACATTTTAAATCCGACCTGCTAGAAATTAAACGTTCGCTTACTACACATAAAAGTTAAAGCAACAGTTTTGAAACATTAAATATTCATAAGAAAATAGCTATTGAAACTAAATTTTAAGCAAAAGCAGCTCTAAATATCCTAAAAATATGCATTTACTATATATATACATATATTTTTTAAGTTTTTCATTCTGGTCCCAAACACCACCCGATGTAAACAATACATCGCCACAATTCAATCCAGCATAATGAGCCAAAAATCTTATAAAAAGCAAACACTAATTGGGATTTTAATTGTCACTAGGCCAAAAACCGTATAAAAACAAACACTTATTCGGTTTTTAACACTTTACAACAAAGTTGAAAAGTGTTTATGACTTTGTTCATTCTGTCTGTCTGTCTGTCTGTCTGTCTGTCTGTCTGTTAGCACGATAACTGCCGTAAAAATGGCTTAATCAAAATGAAATTTTAGTATGTTGTTCAGACGGTCTATAGGACCTATGGGAATATAAATGAATAATATCACCCAATTAGTTTTGGATTGAACCCGGGTTGAAAAAATGGAATACATTGAACCCTATGGGACCTAATTTTTCAAGCATTTTTTAAGCGGATTTAAAATTCACAAATTGCTTCGAAAATTTTAGGCAGTATTCAAATTGTTCCATAAAATATATAAAAAAAAATCAGCGAAATATATTCAGTAGTTTTTTAAATAAAAATTAAAATTATAATAACACCTTTTATATGAAGCGATCACGTGTCCATGATATGAAACGATCACATGACCCACTTCAAAATGATATATGGCATCCATCTTGTGTCAAAATCGTGATTTTTAAAGTTCTTTTTAATTGATATTGAGTGTTGTATCCATCCTAAAACTACTTTATTTCTGCCTAAATTCTGTGCATCTACATACTGAAACAACGCAATGACAATTTATTTCAGTTTAAATGCTCATCCAAATATGATTATTTCTACTATTAAGCCTATTTTTCACCTATGTAAAATGTAAACAGCAAAATATGTAGAATGAGTTGTATTAGAATCGCTGTAATTCCTTAACACAAAATCATTTAGTCCATGGAGTCTGCTTAGCTGATATGAATGAAGTATTCATTGATTGTAGAAAGAGAAGGACGATATTTTTCGATGAAGTTTTAAGCATAGAGTTAACTTATTTGTAGCTCCATGGTCTTAATTTTTAAATAAAATAAATTATTATAGTATTCTGATGAATGACATGAATGGGGGAATTATTTATGAATGAAATATTGCTTTTATAGAGAGAGCCAGGCGTGTTATTTTTTTATGACGTCATTTGAATCAATTTCAGTTGTTTTCGATGAAGTTTTCAAATATAATAAATTATCGTAGTATTATGATAATTCTAAAATTATTACCGAGGAATGTATCAAATTTTAGAGATGTTTAAACCAGGCAATTTATACTTTAATGCCGTCATTTGAATGAAGTTAATTTTTTTCGATGAGGGTTTAACCCTTTATGTCCCAAATTATGATATTTTTAGAAAACTTGTGCAATATATTTTTTTTTATGCTTAATTTAACTGTAGAAAGACACACAAAAATTGAGATTCATTTACAATAATTATTTTTATTGTAATAACACAGAATATTACACGGGACTTTAAAGTCCCGTCGGGATTTATGTTCATTACATTGCCATTACATCCATTAGTATGAAGAAGAAAAAATATTAAATATAAATGAAAAGTAATATATTTTTATACAATTAATTATGGTATTGATAAAAGCAGTTCTTTTTTTCATTAACACAAAGAAATACTTTGCATAATGTGCACTGAGAATGTGGTCGTGACTCAATTTTTTTCGAAGCACAAAACTCACACCGTCCTCTATTTTTTACAAATACTGGCCAATGTGCATTGTTTTGTTGTCTTATGTCATCAGAAACAGAAAAATTTGCTATCTTGCGTTTATTTGGGGGTGGTAATTCACTTATCTCTCCAGCATTTGATCTAGGTCTTCCCCTTTTCTTCGAAGACACTTTTGACATTGTTATTAGACCTTGTGTTACCCTTCGTTTGTATTCCAGAAGAGGTATTTTATCCTGTATGTCACAGTCATACATGTAACCTGACATATCTGAACGACACCATAGTTTGTATCCTTTTTATTGGTTTTTTAGGACTGTACTGTTTGAGCGTCGAGCGTCCTTTGAATAATATCAAGCTTTCGTCTATACTTTGTGTTTGATGAGGCATTCTCAGTGATTGAAAATTTTTATTTAGTTTATCCATAAGTGGTCTAATTTTATACAGTCTATCAGTATTTTGCTTTGGTATTACTTCATTGTCATTTACATGCAAGTTACCTAATATCTGGAAATACCTATTTCGTGAAAGAGTATCAGGAACAACAGGTACAGAATAATCTATATCACTGCTCCAATAATTTCGTACTCGAGGTAAACGGTGGTAGCTAAATAGCATATTTAGTCCCAAAAATCCATAAAATTCCTCTTTAGAAATAGGCTTTATATTCCTTTGTTTTTGATTTGAATAGAGGTTTGTTTGAAATACAATATTACTTATAATTTCATCGTCTAAAAATGTTAAAAAAAATCGGTAGGCAATGTTTTACCTTCGAAAGATGATGCACATGTTCCATGAGATAAGCTAAATAGAGGGATAGTTGATGTACAATCTCTTTTCTTCCAAATTCTTTTTGGTGTCATTTTTTCACTTTCAGTGTCTTCACTTGAATCGCTTTCAGAGTCTGAAATTTTATGAATGTTTGTCGCATTCAAACTTTGATTATTTGTTTTATTTTGTTCTGGTGAATCTTCGTCAGAACTACTATCCTCTTCTGATGTTTCAACATCAGATGGTAATTCGTCCCAGATAATTTTAATTTCTTCCGGCGTCAAGCCTTTTCTTCGTCTATACATTATTCTAACAAAACAGAAATCGAAAGTATTTTGTAAAAGGGAGAAAAACTCTAAAAATTTGTAAATACTCAAAGACAAAACAAAAAACCATTAAGAAATCCAATACTTCATGATAATTGAATATATTCAAGTGCTAAAAATAAATTATAATAAAATGCAATAACATAAATTCATTTCAAAAAAAAAATTATTCATTTTTCACCAGGACCTTTATGACCCAACGGGACTTCAAAGTCCCGAAAGAACAAGAACAGGTCGTGTTAGAAAATTTTCACTGAATTGGTTATATTTTGAATTAAAATTACAAGAAAGTTCGTAAAGAATAGGTAAAAAAAATATAAAGTACTTACCAATCAATATTCTGTTGTTACGAAGCTTGGAAGTACGTCAATAGCTTTCTAGCAAAATGGCCATTCAAACTGAGCGTATGACGAAATTGTTCACCCATATCCATGCGGAACAAACCGTTTATATAGTGCTGCTTTCTACTGATCATTAGAAGAAGGTTTAAATGAAAGAACTTTAAAAGTCCCGTTGGAATTCATGGAAGACTTTTAATTTTATTTGACTTTATATTAATTGGGACTTACAAGTCCCGTCGGAGCATAAAGGGTTAAGGTTTCAAATATAATAAATTAATGTAGTATTGTGATAAGTTTTAAAATATTACCGAGGACTGTATTGCATTTTAGACATGTTTAAATAAAATTGCATTGAAGTTGGAAAGTGTTTCATAATCAATGCTTTAAGCATGATTGATCTCTCTTGTTAATTATTCCTTTGCCAAACACCGTATAAAAAACAATCACTGATGACATTTGAAAATATAATTTTATTTTCTTGCGAATATCCTCATCAGGATATTCGCATGGGTATCAAGAGTTTGGCTCAAATATATCAGCCAGATACCACCAAACACAAATTCGGTTTTTAATTGTCCCTAGGCCAAAAACCGTATAAAAAGCAAACACTTATTCGGTTTTTAATTGTCCCTAAGCCAAAAACCGTATAAAAAGCAAACACTTATTAGGTTCTTAATTGTCAAACTTTGTGAAAGATTTTATGTGGGCAGCATATGACTTTCGCTACATAATACAATTTTTCACAGCAAACAAACAATGTACAAAATTTTATGACACTTTAGACTCCTATAATAAAACACACGTGTCCCATAAATAGAGAAATGCACTATATCTAGAAATAAGCGTATTAATTCTTCCAAAAAAGACAGGAATTTCCCAAAAAGTTTAACTTTAATTTTCAAGATACTGGATTTGCAACAATTTTATCGTCAGGTTTGTTAATTAATTGCCATTTTTGCCAGTTTGACAATATTTTCTTCAATCTGCAACATTCTGGAAAAATCGCTAAGTTATCTATATTTCGCAAAATGTATCGACAAATTTAGCCTATTTAAGGATTATTATTACTTATTTTAATTTTATGAAACTTTTCGGTCAATTTATCTTCAACGTACTATATCTGGTGAGTGCGCGTACGTGCTAACTTACTAAAGATGCTGTCATTCGTTTTTAACACTTTACAACATAGTTGGAAAGTGTATATGACTTCATTCTGTCTGTCTGTCAGCACGATAACTGCCGTAAAAATGACTTTATCAAAATGAAATTTTAGTAAGTTGTTCAGACGGTCTGTGGGACCTATGGGAATATAAATGAATAATATCACCCAATTAGTTTTGGATTGAATCCGGGTTAAAAAATTAAATACATTGAACCCTATGGGACCTAATTTTTCAAACATTCTTTAAGCGAATTTAAAATTTACAAATTGCTTCGAACGCTTTAAAAAATATTCAAATTATCCCATAAAATATATAAAAAAAGCAAAATATCATCAGCAAAATACATCAGCAAAATATATTCAGTAGTTTTTTAAATAAAAATTAAAATAATAATTACACCCTTTATATGAAGAGATCACGTGACCCACTTCAAAATGGCATCCATCTTGTGTCAAAATCGTGATTTTTAAAGTTCTTTTTAATTTATATTGAGTGTTGTATCCGTCCTAAAACCGCTTTATTTTTGCTTTAATTCCGTGCATCTACATACTAAAACAACGCAATTACAATATATTTGAGTTTCAATGATCATCAAATTTTGATTATTTCTACAACGAAGCCTAATTCTCACTTATGGAGAACGTAAACACCAAAGGATGTAGAATGAGTTGTATAAGAATTGCTGCATTTATTTAACGCAAAATTATTTAGCTCATGGAGTCTTCAATATAGCTGATATGAATGAAACATTCATTGATTTTGCACAGAGAACTAGACGATTTTTTCGTTGAAGTTTTAGGCATAGAGTTAAATTACTTGTACCTCCGTGGTTTTAAGTTTTTAAATAAAATAAATTTTTATACCATTGTGATGAATGAAAAGAATGGAAAAACATTTATGAAGGAAATGCTACCTTTATAGAGAGAACCAGGCAATTTATATTTCCATGACGTCATTTGAATAAAGTTCATTTGTTTTCAATGAAATTTTCAAATATAATAAATTATTGTAGTATGATAATTTTAAAAATATTACCGAGGAATGTATCGCATTTTAGAGATGTTTAAACCAGGCAATTTATATTTCAATGCCGCCATTTGAATGAAGTTTATTTTTTTCGATGAAATTTTAAGTTTTCAAATATAATAAATTAATGTAGTATTGTGATAATTTTTTAAATATTTCCGAGGAATGTATCGCATTTTAGAGATGTTTATATAAAATTGCATTGAAGTTGGAAAGTGTTTCATAATCAATTCTTTATGCATGATTGATCTTTTTTGTTTAATGATAAATTACGTAACAAATGATTAGTTGTTTAACATTTAAAAGTCTTGATACTTTAATGATTTTACAACAATTCATTCGAGTATTGGAGGTTTTCCGAACATTCGATTGCAGTTAGATTTAGATTATTAGTTATCAATTGATTTCCGGTATTCACTGATTGCTATAATCGCACCAACTTTTTTTTCAAATCGTTTTATTCGTTCGTGAGATGTCGCTCTCACATATTCATTAGCACACACACTAACACACATAAACATACATACACACAGACTTTAAGTCAAAATATTTGATTTCGGGGATGTTTGAAACGTAATCTTCTGTCGAAAATGGGAATTCGAATATTAGAAGTCCCTGTCAAAATACTGTACATTATGCCATGTATGGATGGAAAATAAAAATATCTAGAATTCATAATACATCGTACCCAACTTTCATTAGCTTAAATAAAGGATTTCCCATATCTAAAATAACAGCTCTCTCATATTTCAGCAGAATGTGCTCCTCTGTCTTCTGGAATCGACATAGTTATCATGTTACACGTGGGAAACAGAATGATCTTTACATGTTCCAATATTACTGTTTTTAAAAAATTTCATTCAAATCCACTCTAATTAGTTTCAAATAAATTTGAAACGTATATTTGTTGTTTTCTTCCCGTCTCTTTAGCTTAAAATCTGCACTTCGCGGAATTTTGCTAAGAAAATAATAAAATTGCTTCTTAATAATCTGATTAAAGGATCACGATGTTACCTGAAACTCAGGCCTAATAAGTTTCATTAGTGATTAATGGTTGAAAGTTTTGTGTTGTGTGTATGACTGAACGAAGTAATATGACCCGTGGCCATTCTCCAATTATCAAGAAATGTTATAAAAATCCATTCACATTTCTTCTTTTCTTTCCAGTGAGTGAACAAAATAGGGTGTCTTAAATAATTGTTCCCTACTAAAATTTTCTGCCATTTGGTTTAGGACTATTATTGTTAAGTATATTTAAGTTTATGTTAACATTTAAATGCTTTAATACGTTTGCATAAATATAAATACGCTAATAAGTTTGCAAGCATTTAAATACTTTAACAAGTTTAAAAAATTGAAATTGTTAATACGTTTAAAATAAGTTTAAATAAATTAATAAGTTTGCAAGCATTTAAATACTTTAATGAGATTAAAAAAATGATTAAAAAACTGCGTCTTTGTTGCTTAACAATCATTATGCGGAAGATAATAGCAAGAAATTTAATGCTGAAAATGTTTTAAAATATCTGAAGGAGGCAGCACATGACTTTCTCTACATAATACAATACTTTTTTCACAAGGAAATAATGGTCTACAGGATTCACAGCACAATACTTATAACATTTAATTAACATGACATAAATGGAATTTTACGCTTTTCCCAACTTATTAGTCCAAACAGATTAACTTATACTCACGTGCAAAACCTTCATCAAAACGCATTGACAAGTATTATCCCGTAAAATTAATTAACTATTGTCATATTCTTTGGCGTTAAAATGCAAAACTATTACAAAAGCTATCTTCTCTCGTAAAGGGAATGAATGATATTAACAGGTTTGTTTCATAACATAAAACTGAACCTATATGAT
This sequence comes from Amaurobius ferox, assembly GCA_951213105.1. Taxonomy (NCBI): domain Eukaryota; kingdom Metazoa; phylum Arthropoda; class Arachnida; order Araneae; family Amaurobiidae; genus Amaurobius; species Amaurobius ferox. Next base: position 192,340,955 of record OX578133.1, read on the forward strand.
AATACGTATTACTTTTTTTTTTAATTTTATACAATGTTGGTGAAAAACGAATTGAAAGTATGTTCGTGCAATATCTTTAGAACGGTTCATACTAGGCATTCTAAAGTTTGTGTTATCCGTTTTAAAATGAAAAATTACGTATGAATAAAGCATATACTTAACAGTATTAAAGATTCTCTAAAACATTATTTTATGCTTGTTTATGTTTTAAAAAATTCATTCGAATTTCACGAAATATCTCAAGAACTCTTCAAGCTAACGTTCCAAAATTTGGAAAATTCAATTTTTAATGAAAAATTACTTCAGAAATGAATATTTATTTATCTTTATTGAAGCTCTTGACTTTTTGATGATTTTTTTTTAAATTCATTCAAAAGTTAGGGAGTCTTACAAACATTCGATTGTGTTTGAAATCAGCAGAATTTCAGTATTCACTGATTGTAATAATCGTACCAAATTACGTTTGACACATTCTAATCATTCGTGAGATATCTTATCCATACATGTACACAATGACATATACACACACACTAACACACATACATGTACTCAATGACATATACACACACACATACATGTACACAATGACATATACACACACTAACACATTCATGTACACAATGACATATGCACACACACACTAACACACATACATGTACACAATGCCATATACACACACACACTAACACACATACATGTACACAATGACATATACACACATACATGTACACAATGATATATATGCACACACACACAGACATCACTTCGAAAACGTTTAATTAGAGTTCAGGGGTGCTTCGAACGTGCTCCTCCGCCGAAAACTCGGAATTCGAATTTTCGACCCCGTCGCAATACTTTCCCTATGCATTATACTATGTATATAGTAAAAGTAAATACTTGTGAAGCGATGCATATGATTTTAAATTATATGAGAGTGCATTTCGTTTTTCACATATATCTGAAATTAATGCTGATTTTAAATTTACTGTATGGTTGTAAAAAGTATAGAATTTCGTAACTTCTTTGAAACTAATAGGAAAACAACTACACGTGACAACGACAATACACAGGACCGACCAGAGTAATCCTTATAAAAGCTTTTACACAATTATTACTTATATAAAAATACTATTATAAAATTATGATTTACAGAGCCAAATCCGCTGCCTGGAAAAACCACTGCTCAAGCTGCTCTTCCAAATTTGGATCCATTTTCAAGTATACGTTTAAAAAAAATAAACACTTTAACGATATAAACCTTCAATTTTCAGATAATATTAACCTCAGTTACGGTGAAAAAGTTGAGCGCTTGATGAACCACTGCTTCAAAAACGATCCTGAATTCTCTTCATTTCCCTCGCTTTCACTTCCTCCCGGCGGGTTGGGCTCGGTTTCGGATGTTGAGCTCCTTCTCGTCTTCAACCATCTCCCCAATGGTAAAGCCCCTGGCGTTGATAACTTAGATTTCAACATCTGTAAAAATGTTTTCAAATCCTTTCCCTCACTTGTCTCCAAAATTATCAACAAAATTTTTTATCTTGGTCATTTTCCTAGCTCCTTAAAAATCTCAAAAATTATTTTCCTGAATAAACCTGGTAAAGACCCCGCTCTCTGTACTTCATACCGCCCCATTTGTTTACTCCCTACATTTGGCAAAGTCATTGAAAAAATTTTTATCAATAAATTAAATTTCTGGTTGAATTCAGAAGGTGCTCTCCATCCCCTCCAATTTGGGTTTTGGGAGCTTCACAGCTGTGAAGATGCTGCACTCAAGCTTGTTAAACATATTGAATCCCTTCGATCAGTCCATCATGTCTCCCTTACCACGGTAGACATCTGCGGGGCCTTTGACAGCTTAAATTGGAATGTTCTTCCCTCTACTTTTGAAAAAATTAACCTCCCTCTCCCTTTTCGTGCTTTTATTTATTCATATTTGTCCTCCCGTTCTATCACTTTTACCGGTAACAATTTGTCCCTCTCTAAATTACTTTCTATGGGTGCTCCACAGGGTTCGTTAATTTCTCCGATCCTGTGGAATATCTATTTCAATAGTATCTTAACCCTTAACAACGACCTCTTCTACCTGCAGGCCTTTGCGGATGATCTGTCCGTGGTCACGTCTGGTTCCGATATTAAATTTACCACCCAAAATACAAATCAAATTCTTGGTCTCATCTCGGATTCCCTCACTTCCTTGAAACTTTCAATTTCCCACGAAAAATCAAAATGCATTATTATCAACAAATACAGATCCAAAAGAAAATATAATCGATGTATTAGACTTCAGAATAAACCCATCAAAATTTCCAAAACTCTTAACTACCTAGGTATTATAATTGACAATAACTTAAAATGGAGCGCTCACATATTCTACTTAAAGGAAAAATGTTTCAAGTTCTCCTCAACATTTGGAAAAATTTCTGGGAATAACTGGGGGGTTAATAAAGCTCTTTTAAAAATATGGTACTTGACTGTAATTGAAAAGGTTATTATTTACGGATCTGGGGTTTGGGGGGGTAATCTCACACGGGATCAAATTTCAAAACTTACTTCATTACAAAGAATCTTTTTATTAAAAATCTGCCCTGGCTTTCGGACAACTTCGAACATTTCTCTTTTTTCAATTACCGGTATTCCCCCTGTCCATTTAGTCATTAAAACTCTTTTTATTAAATATAACTTTTGGAAACATAAACTTAACTTATTTTCGGACCCCTCCATTCCCCCCCCCCCTGATCAATTTGATTCCCTTTGTTCTCTTTCTAGCCTTCCTCCTCCCCTTCGTGTTTTAAATTTTTCTTCCTCGAACCCTTCCTCGTTTTCTAGGTTTAATGTATTCACAGATGGGTCAAAACTGGATAATAATGTAGGTTTATCAATATGCATTTTCGAAAATGATCGACTGATCGAATCATTATCCTTTAAACTTAGAACTGGAAACACAGTTTTTCAAGCCGAACTTGAGGCCATCAACCAGACCATCCTCTGGGCCGGCAAAAACAATTTAAAAATCAACATCTTTTCGGACAGTCAGTCATCTATTTCGGCTTTTAAATCTATCAAGAATAAAACGAAATTTCTATCTAAAATTAAAACTAATGCTCACCCCTACAAATCATTAATTAACTTATCCTGGGTCAAGGCCCATTCTAATATTCAGGGCAACGAAGTCGCCGATGAACTGGCCAAACAAGCTACGATCTCCGGCACCCCACTCCTTATACCTTTTCCCTACTCCTTTTTGATTAATAATTGTAAATCTTTCCTTCTTAAAAATTGGCAATCTCTTCTTAATGATTATATTTCCCCCCGGACTCATGACCCTGCCAGAATTCTAAGCTATTTACCCAAAGTCAACCCCAATTTTCAAATTTATAGCAAATTCTTAATCTATTTTTTAACGGGTCATGGTCCTTTTCTTGACTATCTTCATTTTTTCAAACATAAACGTTCTTCAAATTGTCTTTGTAATTCATATGGTGACGTAGATCATTACGTCTTTAATTGCCCCCATACCTCAAAATTTCACTTAACCCGTCCTCCAGATAATCTTCGTCTGACTTGGTTCTCTGGTGTCAGAACCAATAAAATTCTTTTAAATAGGTTAAAAAACTGTGTTTTAATTGCGAGAGAAATCTCCAATCAGGTTCCTTAGCAAGCTTGGTGCCAACTGCTTTCAATTTTCTTCGGTCAATGTTGTCCTCCCTGTTCCATGCGTTTGTCTCTTATTGTTTCTGTACTTACACTTTTTGGTGTCCGTCTTTTGTATATTTTGTTTCCTGTTTATATTTCTCTGTTGTATATATCTGTTTTTCCTGTGTTCCTCGGCTGTTCATATATTTGAAAGTCTTACCATGTACATGTAGTGCTATATTGCACTTAACTTTATCCGGTTACCTCAACAGATTGTAACCTTTATTCAGCTATGTTCTTTTTGCTTTCTTTTGTTGGTTTTTACTGTATTGTCCCTTTTCCCGCGGTTGCTCGGATTCTTTTGGCCATACGTTTTACATAAATTTAATTTCATTTTAAGAAAATAATTTAATTTTTACCTCAAAATTCAAAATTTGTTAAAATCTACGTTTCTTTGCCTCCCTTCCCACTGTATTTTATGTAAAACTCTAAAACTGCCTGTATATATATTTACCATGTAACCACTTTATTGAATTTTAAATAATTGCAGACTGAAACTTGGTGACTGACTGGAGGACGGTTTCGGCTAACCTCCTCTCCCGGCCACACATTAAACTGCCGTAAGCCCTAGGGTTAGCTGTGTGGTCTGGGCCTTCGACATCGACAATTATTACTTTCCTTATATACATAGTATAATGTATAAAGAAAGAATTGTGACGGGGTTGAAAATTCGAGTTTTTGACGGGAGAGCTCGTTTCAAGCATCCCTGAACACGAATCAGATGTTTTTGAAGTGTTGTGTGTGTTTGTGTGTGGAGACGATAACTCACGAACGAATAGGGCGATTCGAACGAAATTTGGTACAAAAATTTCATTCCTTGAATACCGGAAGCCTATTGCTTTTAAACGCAATCGAATGCTCAGAAACATCCCAAATTCTCGAGTGAAGTCTTGAAAAAAATCATAAAAAATCAAAGCTTTCAATGTAATTATGAAAATAATAATTTCTTATGTAATTTTTCAGTAGAAAACAATTGACATAAATTTTAGAACGCTAGCATGAACTGTTCTCGATATAATGCACATTTTTCAAATAATTTTATCAAGCGAATCATATAACATTAATGCAGAATAATAACTTTTGTGAAATATGTTCTCTTTTCATGTGTAAATTTATGTGGTAAATTTGTTGACATCCTTCGCGTGGATCTAGTTCGTTTCATTCATGAGAAAAGATACTTTAGGCAATAGTTTTGCATTTGAACGCCAATAGTCATTAATACACTATATGAATATTATTTCGTCCTTAACGCTTTGCGAGATTTGGACGACAAATTTGGCAGAATGTTGCCAACTTGGCAACTTTTTAAATATCGCCAAATTAACGAAAAACTCGCCAAATTGGAAAAAATGACGTTAAATCAATGAAAAGGGCAACTAATTGCTGAAAATTCAATATTTTAGAAAGAATATCTACTATAGTATCTACTATAGGAATAACCAATATTTCCGTCTATAACGCTTAATGAAATTTTGTCGACGAATTTTAGCAAAATATCGCCAACATGGCAGCTTTTTAAATGTTGCCAAATAATGAACATATCGCCAGATTGATGAAACTCTCGCCAAATTGATGAAATTGTTACCAAATTGATACAAATATCGCCAAACTGATAAAAGTAATGCTAAATCAATGAAAAGGACTACTAATTGGTGAAAATTTAATATATCTGAAAGAACATAAGATTCGATTATAAAAATAACCCATTTCTCCGTCCGTTCATAATGCTTGGCGATTAATTTTGCCAGATGTCGCCATCTTGTCAGCTTTTAAAATGTTGCCGAATTGACGGAAATGTCGCCAAACTGATAAAAATGATACTAAATGGGAGGTATCTAAAATTTGAATTCCGTCATATGACAGGTATACCTGTTTTTATCTAAATAATAACAGGTATAAAGTTCAAGTAACAGGTATAAGAAATGTTCTTCTCGCCGTTTGTCTGTAACACCTAGAGATACATTTAGCGAACTTGGTCGATTTTTCACTCCAGATTGAAAAAAATATCATCATATTGCAGAAATTACGCCAAGTTAATGAAAATGGTGTGTAATTGATGAATTTATTATTCAAATACAGGGTTAGCAAGAAATAAGTTTCCCACTTCAGAGGGCTCTAGAATGCATTCTATTGGTCCAAGTGAGATAAAATTTGAAATACAGGTAATTCAAATGATGCGCTTGACATTTATTAAATCAAAAATTTTAGTATTTACATTCACCTATAGATGGCGGTATAACACAAATGGTATTTATTTGCATATATTGAAAATGTGAAACATTATTTGAGTTACAGCGCATGCCTAGTAGCATTATTCTTTGGATAAAAAGAAGGCGGATTCTGCACGAGCAATAGTTACTTCTCAGCGCATCATGCCAACGTTGCAAGAAAAAGCGCTACTGGTGAAATTGTTCAACCAGAACTCCTTTGCAGCTGTAAAAGAATTCCGTCGTATGAAGCAGGTACTAGGAAGAGGTCCAATGTCTCCATGTACCCTACGCAAGATGATAAAGAAATTTGAAACAACTGGGCAACTTGACATTCTTCCAGTTAGAGGACGAAAGCCAATCCAGTCTTTAAGCGTCGAAAATGTGGCTACTGCGGCCGTTGAAGCCATCAGTCATTCGCCGCATGGTAGTGTGAGTGTGCCAGTTGTTTCCCGTGTATTGGATATGCCGTATTCCACTGTACGGAAAATCTTACGGCGGATTTTGAATTTTTATCCCTACAAAATCAAGCCTGTGCACCTATTGCAGAACGGAGGCTCAGAGGTTCGTAAAACTTTTGCACTCCAGTTCCTTGCTCGAATGGTGGTTGACGTCAGTTGGCCATGGAACATCCTGTAAACTGACGAAGCCCACTTTTGCCTCAATGGGCAAGTTAACACCCACAACTGTCGAATTTGGGCAGCAGAAAAACCTCATGCTATCCAGAAACAACCCTTGCATCCTGAAAAGGTGACAGTATGGTGTGGTTTTACCGCTACCTTTATCCTTGGATCGTATTTTTTTTTGAAGAGGTAACTGCAACTGGAATCAAAACCTGCTCCGTCACAGGACTACGGTACCGTGATATGCTGAGGGATTTTGTAATCCCACAACTTTAGCAGCGTGGATGCCTTCAGGACATCATTTTCATGCAGGATGGCGCACCTCCTCACATTGAGCGCAGTGTAAAGCAATTGCTAACACAGCATTTCACAGCTGAACGGGTGATCAGCCGACATTTTCCGACAGCATGGCCTCCTCGTTCGCCAGATATCACCCCCTGCGACTTTTGGTTGTGGGGTTTCCTTAAGGACAATATCTACTGTAAAAGGCCAGTATCTGTGCCAGATCTGAAGGACAGCATTCGACGCCATGTTCTTGATATTCCGGCAGACTCACTTCGGTCAGCTGTGGAAAATGTGGTTCTACGATTAGAGCACATTGTTGAACATGAAGGGGGACATATTGAGCAGTTTTAATGCTACATTTATAATATTATTTAACATTTATAAAGCCTATTAAATGTTGTTATGTGTATTACAGCGCCACCTATCGGCGGATTTTTGTACTAAAATTTTTTATTTAATAAATGTCAAGCGCATTATTTGAATTATCTGTATTTTAAATTTTATCTCATTTGGACCAATAGAACGCATTCTAGA
>OX578133.1:192353296-192397967 GCA_951213105.1 Amaurobius ferox
CGGGGCCGGTTACCGCCGGTCAAGGATACAGAGACGAAGTCATTGAGCGATCGTTTCGATGTGCTGTTGGTCCTGATTTCATATTCATGGATTATAACGCGCCTCCTCACGGTGCAGCCTTGGTCGACGACTTCCTTCAAGCTGAAGATATTCAGCACATGCAGTGGCCTGCCAACTCTCCTGATCTGAATCCAATATAGCTTGTGCGGGATGCGATAAGACCAAACGTATACTAATTCAGAAAGCTTCTCTCACATCACACGCCAAATGTCGTTTTATCACCAATTCTGGAACACTATTCTTGCAACTCCTGCAAAAGCGGAGGGAAAGACGATTGTTTTTAATCCGCGATATTGTTCATGAAGATCGATTAGATACATTTGTATCTCATTATTTAAATCATGTTTTATGTACCTTTTGGTTTTAAGGTAATACTATGAAAATACATGTATTTAAGAACTTTTTGTACTGCACACAGATTGTTTGCAATGAGTTTAAGAAATGTTCCACACACATATATAATTTATTATTTGAATGAAACGTTTATATGCGAGATTTCGAAGTAAATATATGTGTAGGATCCGTATGTTGTCCAATATTTATATAGTTCAGCAATCAGTGACGAAAATTGAAGATTATTTGAAAGGAGGGAATATTTGTGACATTTTAAGGAAATTTCATTGATATTTTCGGTTTGTGGGAGCAATATATGTTACTTTTCTGACATACTTAGTATAATGCATCGTTTTTCAAGGTGTGTTCAGCGGAACCTTTGGGATTCCGCGACGTGATAGTTTCATATAAATTGTCTTAAATTTAAAAACGTGTAAAATTTTGATGCATAATTTGGACAAAAAGGGATTTTTCTTATTTTGGGGTTCTATCATGAAATTACATTTCAAAAGGGTTAAATACAAAATAAATTTGAAAAACACAGATATAATGTATAGGGAAAGTATTATGACGAGATCGAAAACTCGAATTCTACTTTGTGTTTTCGACGGTACAGCTTGTTTCAAACATCCCTGAAATCGAATCGAATGTTTTAAAGTGGTATCTGTGTGTGTGTGTGTGTGTGTGTGTGCGTGCGCGCATGTATATTAATATATGTAGTATGTGCATGTATATTAGTGTATGTATGTGTATTAGTGTGTGTGTATATTAGTGTGTGTGTGTGTGTATTAGTGTGTGTGTGTGTGTATATTAGTGTGTGTGTGTGTGTGTATATTAGTGTGTGTGTCCTTGAGTCAGCAAATTCAAGAATGATATGTACAATATCGACTACCTTGATCCCCACATTTGGGACCTTGAATGTCCAGGGAAGCGGAAGCTCCTCGTTTCCCTCCCCTATGGGCGCCCATTGAAAAGGCTCCCTGCTTATACTAATAACCCCAGGACATAACCTAACGGAATCGAAGTTTCAATTTCCCCAGGGGTGAAAAATTAGTCGTTCCAGACCCCACAAAAGTTTCCGTGAAGTCTGAAAGTCACTCAAATAGCTGCTGTAAGCCCTCTGGGTCAGTCAAGTAGTCTGGGTCTTCAACACTTATAGCCATCGGTGCCCATAAGGGCATTCAAAGTCACAAATGTAGGTATCAAGCTAGTCAATATTGTACTTCTCATCCATGAGTTTACCCTCTCGAAAATGTTCTATGGGCGCCCTTAGGGGAGCGCGAGGTCAGAAATGTAGGTATCAAGTTAATAGATATATACCTCTCATCCTTGAGTTTGGTCATCCCAGGAATAAGTTTTATGGGCGTCCTTGAATCCTACTCGTTCGAAACAAGGTCGAACTATCCTGCAGTTACCTCACTATATTTTGATCGTACTGTATTTTGATACACACACACACACACACACACCGGCCGTCCAAATGGTTGCTTACGTCCTAGGATGAGTCGGACGGTCTGGGTCTTCAACACACACACACACACTTTCTCTCTCGCTCTCTGTGTCTCCCTTCCTTCCTTTCACCCGTATTCTAATTAAGTTAATTACATGATGATCTACATAATTCTAATTTTTTTCAAAATGCAGCTACATATAGAATTTCGTGGCTGCACGTACTCTCTCTAATTTAAAATCTCTAATTTCGAATAATGTTTTAATCCCATTTATTACAAAATATTCTACCTGTTTCTAATTTTCTACAGAATGCATCTACATATAAATTGCTATAGTGATACGTGCATTCGCACCCCACAGATACACATACACACTGATGGAAATATTTCCCAAAATGTTCGAAATGTGTTCATGAAATCTTTATGTGTATTTTTTCGTCTAAATGTAGTGATTATCCGTGAACTTCCTCTATACAATAGCATTAGAAAATAATAAAATGATTCTTTAATCGAGTCAATACTGAATTAATTTAATTCTAATCTTAAAAGATAATGCATTTAAAATGTGTCAATATTGCTTAATTATAAGTTATATATCCGCTTCTTTAATTTAATCAATATTGAATTAATTTAATTCCAATATAAGCGATAATCCATTTAAAACGTGTCTCTATTGCTAAATTGAAAGTTATATATCCTATAGAAAGATAAACCAAATTGCGGGAGTCCTTTCTCTTGATGTGGCTGCTATAGATGCCTCTGCTGCTATAGATGTCCTTTCTCTTGATGTAGCTGCTACATATTACTTGAGAGAGAGAGAGCGCTCCTTCGCGTATCACGCTGGAGATAAAACGACGTTTGGCGTCTGATTTCAAAGAAGGCTTTCTGGCGTAGTATACTTTTTGCTTTTCCGCTTGCGGGATATGTTCGGGAGGCATTTTGCAGCCCTCCCCTACCCACCAAGCTCCATTCCGGGATTTAAAACTGCTCTCCATGAGGCTTGGAACTCTTTGAGCTCGCAACTCATCCAAACCATCATTGAAAGTATGGGAAATCGTTGTGCAGCACGCGTGGCTACCCGAGGTTCCCACACACCGTATTAAACCACATTGTTTTACTGTTCGCATCACATTGTTTTACTGTTCTGTTTCACTGAGGTTGACACTCGTATTGTGACCCTTTTTCTTTCAACCTTTTTCTTTAGATAATAAAAGTCGTTATTAACCTTGTTTTGTATTGTTTTCTTCTTCTATAACCCTATTGCATCCGCATACCGCGTTTCCTTCCATTCCGATGTAGTTTTCCTGAAATTTTCACATAAACAGCAACTATGCTTAACTTTTGGACATGAGTTTATATATATATATATATATATATATATAATATATATATATATATATATATATATATATATATATATATATATATATATATATATAAAATATACATATGTAATATATATATAAGTATATATATTTATATACATATACACACACATACACACACACATACATATATATATATATAACTATATGTTTTATATTTGATTAGCGAGTGGTACAATAATTAATCCGCATGTGCCTGGGAATATTAGGAGCGCAAAGACTACCTTCACTTGATAATTATTGTGGGACAAACAAAACTAAATACTTTGCAATATTAATACTTGAAAAAGTCGAATGGAGACTCACACTTCAGAGATTTAGTAGGAAATTACAAACAAATATTGAGCATTAAAAGACACTAGAGCGCAAAGGATTTATGTGGGTACAGTTATTATACCGAAATACTATTATACCTTATTGCCACAGACTTATTTTCATTTTATTAAGGATAACTGCGAACCAGGTAATTCCGAGACAACCAAAAGTTAATAAAGCGTCTTCTTTAAAATCCTGGTTTAAACTGAGAAATATATGCAACTGTTTGTATATGGACCATATCGCGGCCGGCCGATCATTTAGGTGCACATGACAGAGCATCGGTCTATAAGATCGTGACGAAACTAAAAATTATACATCAGCACCTTGTCTTAAAATATAGATTTAGTAAAACATAATCATCGAAAAGATAAATTGTAATCTAATATTTTAATGTAAAATAAACAAATTTATTGTTCACCTTTAACCTATCACTTCGCAACTAGCACCATTCGCAATAGGAAATAATGGAGAAGTAACAGACTTAATTCAGCGGGGTTTGTCAGTAAGTCGGTGATGACGGTACATGAGACTTCGTTATAAGATCATTTTTACTAATTGTCTGGTTCACCTGATTTTGCCGTGTGCTCATGTGACCGCGGTTGAAAGTTTTCTCCATTGGAAGTTTACTTATATTTTCTTATTAGATAGAATGGTAGAAGAGGAGGCTCTGGGAAGCAAAGAAGAGAAAATTCTTGAGTCTAAAACACAGATTTCGTTTTTATTTTCTGAGATGGATAAGCATTCGTATAATTTTCTCCCCTGTTGCTTTGTTTGATAACATTTTTGCTCTCATTGCTGTCTGAATTGACGTGTTGGTGTTGGTGCTAGGTTGCAGTTTGAGGTAAATGGGCAGCTGTAGACGTAGTAGTTGATTGTACTTTTATTTTGGTGATAGTATGAGTCCAAAACGGTGCAGTTACTGTATATATGAGCCGTGTCCGGTGAGGATCTGGAGAACATGACTGTATTTGATGAGATATGGGGAATAAAGCTCTATAGTATCTGACCTGTTTCTGCATTTGTCCAGGTTTCTTGAAATTCTAGACGTTTTTATCGTTGAACCATATTTTTAATGTGTTTTTGTTGAAGCTATATAGTGATCTGCGGATAGTTTATATTGTTATCCTCTGCGTATGCAAGCCCTGGTCTGAATAACATCATGGTAATCAAAACTATATAAACATGCTTATTTTAGGGACTGTGACATGACATTGGTAACCTGAGACTGCCGACATTGTTGACGTACATTGATGACATGGGATTGCTGACATTGATGATCTGAGATTGGTAACACTGAACACATTAAGTTGTAGCGAAAGGAATAGTAAATAACAGGATATTCTACACACATGCAGTGAGGTTGGTTAGCGCGCTGGAGTTGCAGTCGGTAGGCCCGGGTTCGATTCCAGCCGCTGCCAAAACTGCCGCCGTGTTCACGCGGAGTACGATCACGTTAAACATGTGGGTCCGTAAGTCCTTCCGAGAGGTTGGTGGTAGGGGAAGGAGGGTACGGTCCCTGTGGATGCCTCCCCCACTGGGTTCCGGTCTAAATTGGGGGGCACTTCCTGGCCGTCCAAACTGTTCCCTTACACCTTTCTGGTAGGTCGGACGGTCTGGGTCTCAACAACAACAACACATGCAGTGAAACAGGACTAGATTATAATTGAGCATTTTAAACAATTAAAAATATTCATCAGTCCATTTTTTATCCACTTTTAAATCCTTGCGTTATATATTTTAAAAATAATTAGCAAAATATGTGTAACAATTGTCTAATGTAGCTCTAAATTAATATTTGTGTTATTCATTTATGGGGAAAAAGTTGTAAGCATGCTTTTTGAAAGCAAAAGCGAAAATAAACAGTATACTTAAATTTTGTATAACACATTTAAAAAAAGTATTTGTTCGGAGTTTAAACCAAAGAAAACGCAAAACGATAAGTAAAAAACACAATAAATAGGGTATTTGTTATACCACTCAAATGATTCCCTTATCAGCTAAATTTTACAATGACACATAAATATAAGTATCGAAGATAGTAAACATCAGCATACATTTTTAATAAGAATTATGTACATTAAAATACAATTTAAAATGAGCTTGTATGCTTAAAAATATACTCTGTTGCAAAAAAATATATGCATCCATAAAAAATTGAACTGCAGCCGAGAAATTCGGCATGCAAATGTCTCTTTAAGAGTTATTCAAATGATCAAACTGTCAACGCTAAAGATGTTATAATGCTCATGCAACGCGCATGAGAACGACGCACAGTGCAATATTTGAAACGACCTGTGTTCTTACTCACAGAACTGGGTTTTCTGCTTTGATACTGCAAGCTGTGTACAAAGATGCCTTTGAGGCATACTCGATGGCGCTATGAACAATTGCAGGATTTAGAGAGGTCGCATCATAGGCCTAAGGAAAGCTGGTTGGTCCAATAGACGTATCAAGTCGGAGCGATATAGTAGTTGCTCGGTGTTGGCAACAGTGAATCAGAGAAGGCACAAGTAATGGTCGCAGAGGCTCAGGACGCCCCAGACAGGAAACTGCTCGAGAGAATCGTGTAGTCAGGAGAACAGCCACGTTCACATCAATGGCATCGCTATGAGCCATTCGAAAACATTTGCCCTCATCCATACATCCTGTATCCAGGGATGGTACTTGAAGACGACATTCAGAAGGTCGGATTAGATGTCGACATGTATTAATGCGGCTATCGCTGACCACTCAACATTGGCAGAGCTATCTGGATTGGTGTCGAGCTTGGTGAACCTGGATAGTGTCCGATTAAAGTCATATTGCCTTAATTAAGCGACGAATCCCGCTTCTATCTCAGTGTTGATGACCCTAGCATACGTGTTTGGAGGAGGACTAACCAGTGTTCTAATCCCGCATGTGTTGTTGAGCGGCACACAGCCATCCTACGTGGTGTGACTGTCTGGGAAGTCCTCTCGTGGGATAGTCAATCTCCTTTAGTTCCGTGTTCACGCGGAATACGATCAAGTTAAACATGTTGCTCCCAAAGTCCTTCAGAGAGCTTGGTGTTAGGGGGAGGAGGGTACGGTCCCCGTGGATACCTCCTCCACTGGGTTCCGGTCTAAATTGGGTGGCACTTCCCGGCCGTCCAAACAGATACCTTATACCTTTCTGGTAGCGCGGATAGTCTGGGTTGAAGAAGAATCTCCTCTAGTTGTGATGCAAACAAATCTGAGGACTCGCCGAAACGTCGACGATATTCTTCAGCCAGTTGTTCTGTCTATTCTATCAAGTCGCCCAGGTTCCATTTAAAAACACGACAACGCTTAACCACATACTGCAATACTTTCTCAACAATGTCTTCGAGGATTTAATACTCTCCTATGGCCATCCAGATCACCAGACCTATTACCAATAGCAACCGTTTGGGACATGCTGAGGCAGCAATTGTAGCCTTATCAGAATATCATTGAATTAGCTGATCAGTTGCAACATTGTAGCAGAATCTTCAGCAGAGGGACATAAGCAACTTAATTGACTCCATGCCGTACCGACTATTGACTTATGTAGCTGACAGAGGAGACAGTGTATATCAGCTGACAATAATGTTATCTTCTTGTAGCTACCACTTCTTAATAAAACTACTTTTTGCTCTCAAATTCTACATATTTCTTCAAACGATACATGCCGAGTTTCGCGGCTGTAGCTCAATTTCTCATGGGTGCATATATTTTTTTGCACCAGGGTGTATTTGATATAGCATCAAATAGTCTTGTATCCAGGCAGAATACATAGTTATGCCTGGCACAAATGATGAATTAATGAAATTAAGAGAAAAAATATTTTGAAAATTATGGAGTCAACTTTTTTATAATATATTTTTGGAAACTTATTTCTTTTCTAATCTGTAGGAGCACAATATTTTTTATAATTTCAGTGAAGTTTTTACAAACATCTATAACACTTATTTATTTCATTAGTTTTTCTTTAATGAGACCAGCATATGAGATGAAACCAAGCGATATTTATAAAATAAAATAATTTTATAATCGCAGGAATTACTTTCATTTTCATATTAGACTAGTAAAACCCGTTGCTAAATTTTTACAAAATATATAAAAGTGTAAATTTATTCAGGCAAGCAGATTTAAAGATATTTAAATTGGAGAATTTATATTCTTGGGGGATTTACGATATTTACTATACAGTTTTGAATAACCAGGAAAACACGATTCATCTGATCTGATCACAGGCTCTTAGGATTAAAATCTACAAGCTGGTAGCTGCGTTGTCCCGGTTCCCATTCTTCTAAGTAGCTCATTAAACATAGAAGGGATTTAGACAGTAAAGTTTAAAAACAAAATGTAATACTGTAAAGCCATCGAAATTACTTCTGACCGTGCTCCTCGAGAAGATATAATATCTTCTTATAGGATTAAGTGTATTAACGTTATATTTAAGGAAATAACCGGAACACATGATCGAACCGGAATAGATTCGGAAATGCTTACTCGGCCTTAGAATTAAAATACATTCAAGCTATAATCTCCTTGTATTCAGAGTTGATTGAAAATCATAAAATCTATCAATTGCAATCTTGAACATCTTTGTTTTACAAGTACGTGTTCCAAATCTATCTGTGAAAAAGTTGTCTAGGGATAGAAATGTTAACATGTTGTATATGAAACAATTGAAATTCTTTCTGTCTGTTCACCTCCGCAAACTATAGGTTATTGCCCTTTTACTCATCCAAAACGTATAAGCTGACAATCAAAATAAAAACAAAAGAAAATCGGTTTGATAAATACTCAGAAATAGAACAAAAGATAAAACGGCCTACTTTTCAAACATAGATGGTAGATGAGTCAAATGTAAAATTCTCACCCAAAAGAATTTTATTTGAGAAAAATGTAAAACTGTTATAAGAATTTTCTGAACCGGGGACTTCCTTTCTTTCGACCCAGACCGTCCGACCTATTCGAAGGAGGAAAACCCAGACCACTTGACCCGTCCTAAGTCACGAGCAGCAATTTGAGTGGCCGGACCTACTCGAAGGTTGTTGTTGTTGTTGAGACCCAGACCGTCCGACCTACCAGAAAGGTGTAAGGTAACCGTTTGGACGGCCGGGCAGTGTCACCCAATTTAGACTGGAACCCAGTGGGGGAGGCATCCACAGGGACCGTACCCTCCTTCCCCTACCACCAACCTCTCGGAAGGACTTACGGACCCACATGTTTAACGTGATCATACTCCGCATAAACACGGCGGCAGTTGTGGCAGCGTGCAAATCCAGCGGGAATGTGCTAACAGCACGCGGTGTTCCCAGGTGGTCACCCAAGTACTAACCGCGCCCGATGCTGCTTGAATTCGATGATCTAACGAGAACAGGTGTTTTCAGCACGGTAGGGCCGTTGGCATGGATCTACTCGAAGGTGTAAGATATCTGTTTAGACGGCCGGGACAGTGTTACTCAATTTAGACTGTAACCCAGTGGGAGTTAGAGCCACAGGGACCGTACCTCCTTCTACTACCACCAACATCTCGGAAAGACATTTCAGATCCACAGATTTAACGCGCCTGTACTCCGCGTAGATTCGTATATCATTTTTAAAATTTTAAGAATGATAAATAGCATTTTCAAAAATCCTTTTGAAATAATCAACAGTAAATTCTCAGACGCATATAATATTAAATAATGGAAAAGTGTATCTGCCTAGAAACCAAACTTTTTTGCACTCATTATTAATGATTTGAGAATGTAAATATATAGTTCGTAAGCTCGTATTATTTGAACGAAATTTAATGCAGTAAAAGCTAACGCTGTCAGCTTTTCAGTCAAATCAATACTGTGAGAAATTAAATATTTGTCGTCGTTTTATCACATCGAGCTGTTAGTCTCTGTTTTACTTTGCCAAAACTGTGAAAATGTGTCGGCAACAGCATTAATCTTTTCTTGGATGCAGAGCAATTAATTTGAAGCAACGTTAAATTTCGGAAGTTGACGAGAAATAGAATACCTGTCAATTTACATGAAATATTGCTTGCTGCAAGTGTTTCAGCTTTGAAGACACAGTGGCCGTTAAATTATTATTTTATTTTTTTTAATCGATTCATTTAAAATTTATCAAATGCCATTATTATACAACTAATTGATTATACACAACATTTGGTTAATAAATATTATTTAGTTTAAACTATTAAATCATTTATATTGTAAATTTTATTTTTATAAAAGTATAGTAATTTATTTTTATATAGTATTAATAATCGCAATTAAAACATGGATTAGAAGTTAATATTCAAAAATAATTTAGGAAGAAAATAAATTTTTAGTGTTGCCTTTTTTCCCCGAAAAAGGAACCCTGTAATTAACACCAACATATTTGAATTTATAATATTTGAATCTATACTAATAACGCAGGAAAACAAAAATTCATCCCTATATATATTTTACAATAAATACAAAACCTTAGAAAAATATTTTAATCTAATCAAGTAAAACGCGTAACACTTGAAGCATTTTGAATATTTAATAATTGCAGATTAAATGGAGTATGGTTCAACACGACTATATCATACTAAAATCCATTTTTAAGGAGCTTTTTCATTATAAATTTCGCAAGAAAAAATTAAAAAATCTGTGTTGTCATTCCAAATAATCACAATTATAGCATGTTACCCCTCATTTCAAAGGACTTGAAAAATCACTCAGACTGTGACACAGAGTTGTCCATCCAAGAGGGCTAATGACGTCACGAGCACAAAAATTATATTGCGACATTTTTTACTACAATGATTGAAACTATTTAAATGTCGTGGTCATTGATCTATCAATAACCCGTTTTATGTATAATCACTAAACCTTGGTAGTAAGAAGGGATTAAGTTCTAAAATTCGATAAAAATATTCTCAAGTCATAAAGGAGTAGTATTTGGTGTATTTTAGTGGAAACTGTCTGAAATACAAAATGTTTATCAAAGATTGACATAATTTTCAATTTATTTTTAAAAACATGCACAGCTGATTTATGTATTCTATAGTACGAGAGTACTATAAGAGCAAAAACTCGTCATTATATAGTGAATCCAGTCCATATCCATTTATCACATATAAAAATGAATTTTGTGGACCACCAGCAGCTGTTTGACTATAACATAAGCACAATACCATGAGAAAAATTTCTACGCTGCTATACTAAATCGACTGATGTTACATCCGGTATTACACAAATTGCGAGTGGTGTAACTATTGTATTTCCACATTCCAATACCGTTCTGGCACAATTCAAAGGCATTCAACTGTTTATGAACTTTTTCATAATTAAAATCAATCAAAAATGTTGGTGTGAACCAGCATTATAGATAACAAACATAAATATATATATCGTTTATTATTTCACTAGCAAATGTACCCGCTTTGTTCGTAATTTAAAGCAAAGTTTCATTCTTTAAATTTTTCAAAAGAAGGCAGGGCTGGTACTGGAAAAATAGATCTCTGATTTAAATTACGGGCAACGGCGGTTACAAAGTAAATTTTTAATCGTCGGACTTTTACTGGTTTCTGTAAAAATCTGACTACGGGTTTTTCAGTTTGATACTTTTACTTTCCCTGCAATACATGGTAATGTATAGAGAAAGTATTGGAATCATGCTGAAAATCGCAACTCGAGTTTTCGACGGATTCACTAGTTTTGGGACTTCTAGAACACTAAAAACTATTTATGCTGTGTATGTGTGTATCTGTAAAAATTTTGCACCCACTCTAACTAAAAAAATAAACCGAATTTCATAAAATTTGGTAAGCCCCTTGTGGGTGACCCTGGTACTGATACTGATTAGATTTTGGTACGATTCGGGATAAAAGAACCTCCCTTTTTTGCGAAATGGCCAGCAAAAATGCCCTGTATCCACTCTAACAGAAAAACTAATAAACCATGTTTCACAAAATTTGGTAGATAAATCACTTACAAGTTAATCTGGTGCTGATTAGATTTTGGTATGATTTGGAAAGTAAGAACATTCTTTTTTTTTGCGAAATGGCCCCCAAAACTCTATAAATCTAAAAATAAAAGACTCCGTATGCTCAAATATATCAATTAAATTCTAATTTTATACGCAAATTTTGACGAAGAAAAGAATAAGATCAATTCCATTACTCTAGGACTAACAGTTCTCGAGATATTTGAGATTTGTCGCATTTTTGTTACACAGCCTTTGGGGAAAAAAGTCCAGTTACCAAATGAAAACAAACATTGAATTAAAATGCAAATTCAGTGCAATTGAAATTAATTATGTCTGTTGTTTTGCTCAATTAAACTCAATTTAATGAATTATTCAAGAAATAAAGAGAACGTTAATATGAGCCTGCAGGGACAGTCATCTGCTGCCCACATCAGATTTTCTTATTCCTGTGAAACACTCACTCCTGTGCACACTCAAACTATAAATAAATTCTTGGAATCAATTCTCTCTTCCTCAAAATCATCAACATGATGTCAATGAATCATCAACAATGATGTCAATGTCTCCATTTACAGCAGAAAATTTAGTTTTAAAGAAGAAAGAAAATAAACATTTATTTTCTAAGCAAGTTAAAAAACATTAGAATAGACACATCAGCAAGAAATCAATTGTGCGCTTTCGGATGATATAAAGATTTTATGATATATGCAAATTGAACTAATTAAAATTATATTCGGTTTGAAAGCACACTCAAACTATAAATATATTCTTGGAATCAACTTTTTTGTCTTCCAATAACACTATAGATGGCGCGACCAGCGGAACAACTTTAGTATTAAGACTTGGCATAATCCGCCATTTTATGGACGAGTAAAAATGTCGCTAAGAAAGATAGTGTTAGAAAAGTAATTTTGAACGCCATATTAGGCTTAGTGGGCAATAAATTGAAAAATATAAGTAAAATACAAAAATACCTACAAGGTACATGGTCGAGTCACATTATTCTGACAACCTCCTTCTTTTGACGTCAACAGCACGTAGCCAATTAAAGAAGGCACGTGTCGTGAGCTAGCTTGGTGGGTATATAATGTGTGGTGTAGGCATTCTGAAAACATAATAGATGGCGTTAAAATCGCGTACTCAGACGAAGAAAAAGCAGAGGCGCTTGCTAGGCATTACGAAAAGCAATTTGAACCAAACCACGATCTAATGTGTCAGGACACCCTAAGAATGGTTAGGCAAACTCTAAACAACTTCAGGAACTCCCCGGTCACGGCTGAGATTAACCCAGCCACCCCGCAAGAGATAATTGATATCATCAAAAACCGTAAAAGCCCAGGGCACGACAAAATCAGGAATATTGCGGTCAAAAACCTACCCTTAAATATAATATTTTACTTGACCACCCTAATAAACAAAATACTAAAACTAAATTATTTCCCCAAAGAATGGAAGGAAGCGATAATTATAGCGATCCATAAGCCTGGTGAGGATGCCACAATTCCAGCCAACTATAGCCCAATCAGCTTACTACCGACACTTAGTAAAATTACTGAGAAAATAATTCTTAATAGACTGAACACGCACCTTAGTGAGAATGATATTATCATTCCGGAGCAGTTTGGATTTCGGCCAAAACACTCCACCACTCATCAATTGCTGAGAGTGGTAGAGTACATATCTTCTGGACTTAATAGTAAAACACCCACAGCTGCGATTTTTCTTGACATACAAAAAGCATTTAATAAAGTGTGGCACTGTGGATTAGCATACAAATTGATCACTCTAAAAGTCCCTGACGCACTTGTCAAACTTTTAATCTCATACCTAAATAACAGACACTTCCAAGTTAGAGTAAAAGATAACTTGTCTACACCCAAGCTCATTAAAAGTAGTGTACCGCAAGGATCCATCCTGGGCCCGACACTCTTTAACATATATCTAAACGACATCCCCAGGACCCTAGACACGGAGCTGGCACTCTATGCAGACGACAGTGCGATACTTGCAAAACATCCTTACGTCTCAGTAATGCACAGACAGCTACAACAACACTTAGACATACCCCAAACATGGCTGGAAAAATGGCGAATAAAATTAAACCCCAATAAATGTCATTGGATTTATTTCTCTAGAAAACGTAAACCTCCGCCGACTCTGTACATAAACAACCATGCCCTAAAAGCGGAAAAAATCTACTAAATACCTAGGTGTAACGATAGATTCCCACCTAACCTGGAAACAGCACGTAACGAACTTAATCCAAAAAGCGTATATGGCCACAGGAGCCTTATACCCAATGATAGGAAACGTAAATCTAAGTTATCAAAATAAACTCCTAATTTATAAATCGGTCATCCGCCCGGGAATGCTGTATGCAGCTCCCGTATGGGGATATGCCTGTAAAACTACTATAGACTTACTAGAGACAAAACAAAACCCTAAGGATTATAAGGAAAGCTCCTAGATACTTAAGAAACTCGGTAATTAGGAAAGACTTCAAAATAAAAACTGTTAGAGCCCAAATTAAAAAGCTAGCGCTTAAATTCTATAAAAATCTGCCATCTGTTCCAAATGAACTACTATTCAATCTGCATGGCTATGATCATCGCAAAGCCAAATCACGTAAGAGACCCCGCGCGGTACTTAATATTGAAAATCGGAATTAGGTAAGTCCCAACTTAAATAGTTGATATTAAATTAAAACTCTATCAATGTTTTCTAAAAAATGTTCTTAAACCTTAAACTGCCAAATTGATAGGAAATCCTTAGAACTGCATCAACTCCCCAAAATTACTCAAACTCTAAATGTGCCACAAACTGCCACACTAGGAGCTAAGTCAAATAATAAAAACAGTAAATCAAAAACCTCGAACCTCCAACTATGGGCAAATGAAATAATGTCACAGTATGAAGATAAGAACCACACCTAGAGATTGGAGATTAAAGGCGCTTCGCGCCTGGTGCTCTTTTCTGGACGAAACCCATACTCTCTGAAAACATATCACTCCTTGCTATCATGGCTAAAGGAAATGATATATCAGATTTGGAAAAAGAGATGATTATCGGGTTTCGGACCAAGGGTGGCAGTATTTCCGAAATACTGGAGTTTTTGGACTGTTCGTGTGCTTTTGCGGTTAAAGTGTATCGTCAATGGAGAACTGGCACTATTGCAAATAAACGACGTGGAAACTGCAGAACAAACACCACGAGCCATTGATGTGATAGGTGAACGTCGGATCCGAAGGTTCGTGAGTGCCGATCGCCGCTCTACAGTGTAGCAACTCACTGGACGAATGAACCAGGAAGCTACCAGTCTCTTCAGCTAACCCTGCTGCGTATGAGTCTCTGAAGCATACGGATGTTCACTGCACTTATGCTAATGAAAGTGCATCTGCAAAAAAGTCTTACATTTGATAGCAGTATCGGAATTGGACCTCCACTGATTCTCCGATGAGTCACATTCTCTGCTTTATCGATATAGTCGGATAGTCGTTGGCGTATAAGATCGTCACTTCCGAGAGCAGAGGCCGGTGCATTAACTTTAGACGTCTCGGCTTGTAGGCCCACTGCGAATAGGTCTTACAGATCGCGATCAGAGCCTTTGATATTTTCTTTTCTTTTGATTTTCTGTTCGATGTAAAGGAATAATAATTTGTCAGTAAACCAATAATATTTAGGAAATTTGGAAGTATTTTCGATAATGTACATTAAAATGGGTTATATAAAAGATTAATATTGCTGTACATTTCCTTAAAATAACATTATTATAATGACTCAAATTCACTCTGGGGGCAAAGATGAAAGGATTCCATTCAGTTGTCAGTGTTTTAATAAAAGTTAGGAAAAGAATCCTGTGTATTTATTGCTTAATCTGGCATTTTATTTAAATAATTCCTAAGTGCATTAAGCTAAAGTAAGTGTACTTACAGATAAAGTGAGCAGAAACTAAAATGATTACTGAATGCTATCTTTATCTTTAAATATCATAAGAAAATCATTAAAAAGAAACTCAGAATTTAACTTTTAATATGCTTATGTGTTTATTTACTTTTATTTTATTCATTTGTTGATATTGTTATAAATTGTAAAATGATTTTGAATTCAGATAAAATACTAGTTAAATGTCATTCATTAATTTATGCATTATAATTTGTAGAAGTTCAGGTTTTCTAATATAGCACATCTTATATTCATTTTTTACTACCACACTTTAAAAAATTGTAAACAATTTTGATCAATTATAGAGTTTGAAATACCTTAGGGGCTTTGCAAATTTAATAAAGCTGTATAATAGAACTTTTTGGTATTAATATTTCATTTAAAATTCTATTGAAGAGAAAATGTAATAAAGATTAAATTAGCTTTGTATTATTAAAATAACATTATCTATAATATAATAAAATATGCAATGGTAACTTGAAATTGTATGTTGGTTATTTTGCTTTTTTCCAAGGAATTTTAACAATTTTCAATAATATAATAACTCGCTACATAAAAAAATGTGCACAACCTAAACACAAATGACTTCTTAACTCATTCTTTTAAAATTTCAGCATGCCATAACAAATAATAAAAAATATACATGCAAATATTAAGATAATAAATCTTTTATATGCAATTACTTACTAATCAAACGATTAAAAATATGTTATTTGATGTATGAAATATTACATTTTGCATTATTATTTTACTTTCATAACTTTAGTGTAGCATTTTTACTGTTACGATTTCTTACTATTGACAATATCTTAAAAAGAGAATGACATTTTTTTATCTATATAAATAAAATTGAAAATACATCTATCTGTCTGTGTGTTTATCTATCACATCATCACGGCAGAAATGCTGTCGAATTTTGTGAAATATTGTGGGTAGCCTTGAAATAGCCCAATTAAAAATTTAGTCCATGTTTCGAGTTTCTAGGACTAGGGATTGTCGAGATATGAATAAAAATCCCACAATTAAACCTTCCATAAAAATAGAATTATGCAGATGATATATTTTCCTCAAATTTATTAAGAATATTATATCATGATGCTTAGCAACGCAATTAAATCAAATGTGTTTATTAGGCAGCCGATTATTATTAATTTTTTTCCGATTTAAATAATAAAGACATTGATATAAAAGAAAATTTTATAACCATTTTTATACTATTTTAGCGCTGTCATTTTAGTATATATTGATCCAATTTCATATATATATTTTATAATTTGTTTTCAAACGAGGATGTTTCATTCTTCAGATCTGTTTATGAAGATAATTTTGTATAGAAAACACAGAAAGGCGAATTAAATTTAGAAGAATTAAGTCAAGGGAGAATTAAATGAAACATTTTAATAGAATGTTTTGGGCAAGAATATGGAATATATTTTAAATCATGGGCAATGTCGAGTATATCTGTTATTAACAGTATACATAAAATTGTATGTTGTACATCTATCTATCTGTTTATTATCTCAGCACGGTAGAACTCACCTATTATCTTTTCATTAGAATTACTATAAAATTTCAAAAATAGACTCCAAATATTAAAACGTCACATCAAATTCTGAATTTTAAGTTTCTTGTATTATATAATCAGTACGAAGAACGGATATACTGCTAGTCTATTATAAAATATCACACAGCTAACAATATTATTAAAATAATTTTAAAATATTTGCAGGAAACTGAATAATTTATGACAACATATTAAGTACACTAGATAAATACAATGAATGACACAAGCTAACCTGATAAAATATACATGTTAAACATTGAATGATTTTAAATACTTCACAATTATTTAACAAAGCTTAATTTTACAAGTGCCCAGGCAGTTTTCTTAATTAATGTGACAACAATAAAATTTTAAAACAAACTAAGAAAACTCTAAAAGTTTTGTTGAATTATTAGCATTGTATAATTAGCAACAAAATAATTTAGAATACAGTTAGCTTTAATTGAAAAGAAATTTAGACAAGAAAGAAAAATATAATTTAAATGCCATATATTTAAAATTCTAAGTAATTTTAAATGACATGATAATAAGTAAAAAGTGGTAAGCACTTACTTCTAACGAGCATTTGCAATATCCAATATGTAGTAATGTATCCAACGTAGCATATATCCAATGTAATAAGGTATGTAATCAAAGGTATGCAGGTCAAAATCCTTATTAAATCATGAACTAACATATTAGACACTCAAAAATAAGATAAAGGACCATTGTCTAGAAATAAAAAACCGTTGTGCATCCACGAACCCAAGTACTGTGCACATACTTCTTTGTGTGGGCTCCTAGGGTAGAATTTTCCAGAAAAGGTCAGGTGAGGAAATTCGAAGGCCAGATTTGGGCCTACAGAGCACTACGCGGTCTATTTTCAGGGGGGCTGGGCTCCGGATTCTACTTTCGGAGGTGACAATAAGATCGGAGAAGAAACATCCATCAACCATTGCTGGAAGAACACAAGGCGGAGGGAGGCGGGGTGCGTCGTTATGGTCTGGGGAATGCTTTCGTGGCATTCTCTGGGTCCACTCTTACCTGTGGAAGGCACAATGAACCGAATTCTTTATGAATCCATCTATGCAGACCACATACACCCATACATACTGATTGCCTTCCCTAGGGCGGATGGGATATACCAGCATGGCAATGCGACGATGAAAACTTCCCTGGCTTAATACTACTTTCCTGATTAATTACTTCCCTGGCTTAATACTACTTTCCTGATTAATTACTTCCCTGGCTTAATACTACTTTCCTGATTAATTACTTCCCTGGCTCCCTAATTCTTCAGACTTAAACCCAATTGAGCATCTGTGGGACCATCTCGATCGGTTTGTTTGCTCTATATATTCTCCACTACTCACCTTCCAGCAGCTGTCAGATGCACCGCAGTCGGCATTGCTCCCCATACATGTGAACACTTTCCAGCACCTTATTGCTCCAGCATTGAATTTCCACAAATTACCTTGGAAAATTTGAATGGTAAACTAAATAAAATAACGTATTTAAATCCAATACGAATTTAGCAGTGTAAGGTATAAAGGAAGTAAATGTAAATTGATTCATAAACAAATCTTTAACAAAACTTATTTTCTGAATTTGAAGGAAACGTATAAAGAGAAATTAATCTGTAAGAAATGTCATTGCAATTGAAAATATAGCCACGAATCGTATTACTACAGGGGCCTTTTATTTCAATCATACACACAATGGCAAACTTTTCACCACGAATCTACCATTCATCACTAATGAAACTTATTAAATCTGAGCTTTATGTTACATTGAGATCCTATAATCAGATTATTATGAAGTAATCTTATTATCTTATTCTCAGATTAATGCCGACTGTTTATTTTAGCTAATGAGACCAGCAGCGGCCAACAGGCTGCAATGGAATTATATTTAAAATTAATTAAACTTAATTTAGATAGAATTTTTGAAGAATTTCGATAATTGAGCAAGCGAAAAATGTTTTGTAAAGTGTTGTTGTTGAGACCCAGACCGTCCGACCTACCAGAAAGGTGTAAGGTAACTGTATGGACGGCCGGGAAGTACCACCCAATTTAGACCGGAACCCAGTGGGGGAGGCATCCACAGGGACCGTACCCTCCTTCCCCTACCACCAACCTCTCGGAAGGACTTACGGACCCACATGTTTTAACGTGATCGTACTCCGCATGAACACGGCGGCATTTGTGGTAGCGTGCAAATCTAGCGCGCAAACCACGGGGATACCGCACCCGAGATACGCACCCGAGATACCGCACCCGAGATACCGCACCACGGGGATACCGCATGTTTTGTAAAGTGTGTAAAATGACAACGCTATGGAATGAAATTCACAGAATGAAGCAGAGTTTTGGATGAAGCATGCGATTTATCCTTTATTTGAAACAAATGATATTTAGGGTACGAATACAGTAGAGAATGGTAATGCATTCTAGATATATTTTACTTAACAGCAATAGTAAATTTATAAAACTTACAAATTAATATTTTCTACAAATATATTCTATAAATATAATTGGAAATGTCCTTAAGCATCCTAATAAATTTGTGAGGAACAGTCTTTGAGCAGACACGTTAGGTCTATCTACAATAAAGTGGATCATGCCGGATCGAAGAAAAGTTATTACATCGTCCCTGATGGAACATTTAAATAATTAAGAAATTTAAATAGTTACAAACTCGTCATCAAAGTGGCTTTGACGAAAAAGTCAATTACTGAATTATACAGCATAGTTTAACTAGTAGTAATTGATACCAGAAACGGACGAAACCCGTATATCAGCGGTTCGCAACCTGTGGGGCGTGTCTCACAAGGAGGGCTCGGCAATAATGAACAAAAATCGAAAAAACTATTTATTGATACAAAGACAATATAAATCATACATCACAGAAACAAAAATCATTCTGATAATAAAATGCTACGCCTTTAGATATTTAAGTACATAGATATTAATCTTGCAAAATCTATCCAACAAGTTCAAGCAGCTACAATGATTTTAACAATTAATGACTTCCTTAGACCTGTCTCAGAGAGCAAAGCTTTTCACAAGAAGGAAATTTGAAATTGACTCTCTGAGTTTTCTTAATATATTTTGTCTTTAATGGAGCCATTGCAGAAAATCTGGTTTTGCAAAAAGATAAGGTGTTTTAAAATGGCCAGGCCCCCGCTTCCAATTTTGGGTCGAGTCGCAGATCCTAAAAAAAAAAAGTTTTTTTTTCTTTTCTGTGTTATTTATGTGGGGGGGGGGAGTAAAATTTCAAGTACAATGTTTAATACAATATAACACAGAAAAATACGAAATTTATGAAGGATATGATCGCAAATGATGTGTACATTTCATTTTAGAACAAATATTTTTACACGCTTTATCAAGCGTATTTCGCTTCGTCACAAAAAATTTTGGAACAATCGAAAGTGACATCTCCAAAACCAAAAGTGCAAATCATTAGTGACCCTCTACTTCCTCCAAAATTCGATGCTGCATCCACATCAGTCATTATATAAGCTTTTCCTATAGCCAATCCTGAGAAATATGTATTGTAAAAAAAATTATAATTTTTTTACTGTAGAACATCTGTAGAAGCGACATCTGTAGAACCAGAAGTGGAAATCCTTAATGGATTTTCCTAACCCCTAAAAATTTGATACTGAATCCGTATTAGTCATCTAAGCTCTTATCATAATCATCTAAGCTCTTATCATAATCATCTAAGCTCTTATCATAATCATCTAAGCTCTATCCATAACCGATTCTGAGAAATAAATGTTAGAAGGAAAATGCCATTTTTTTTTATCCAGAATTGCAAAAAGAACTGAAAGTAGAATTCCTTGGTGAATCTCCGACCCCATCCTCGCTGAAATTTGAAGTTAAATTCATATCAGTCATCACTTAAGCTCTATCTATAGTCAATCGGAATACACGTTTCAAGTAGAAATCCTCAGAAAACAAAGTCCCAGAGGGGGTAGGAGATTTCCTATTTCCTCTGGAATTTGATAATGAGTCCACAACAGTTATCGTCTAAGCTCATCCAAAAAAACGTTGCAAGGAAAATGTAAATTTTTATAATGGGAGAGACATCCCTATTACCGGAAATTGAAATTCTTAGTAATTTCCTTTAACCCCTTCGAAATTTAATACTACATCAATCATCGTCTAAGCTTTGTCCGCAGCCAAAACCCCAAGGAATAGATGCTGTAAAGGGAATGTTTTGAACCGAAAGTGGAAAAAATCCTAATTAAAACTTCTTCCTGAATCCCTCTACTTTCCATCACCAAAGCTCTGTTTATAGCCAAATTTAGAAAATGGATATTTTAATGAAAATTTTGAACTGGAAATGTAAAAAGAACCGAATATGGAATTCATTAGCCTCCCTACCTCCTAAATCTGAACCTCCCTACCTCCTAAATATAAATCTCCCTACCTCCTCCAGAGTCTGATGCCAGATCCTTATCTAAGCCCTATCCTGAGAAATTGATGCTTCAAAAAAAAATTTTAGTAAAACCAATGGTATTGCAAATTTTTTGCATCCAACAACCGCTCTGAAGAAACAGTTATTCGTGCTACAGCTGAATTACCTCCAATTAGTCATATGCAGCATATAAATCAACCAAAATATGTTCTAAATATCTCGGGATCTTCTTACACGATTAACTTTCATTTGTTTCGTAACTTTTCAGAGGCAAATAGCACATGTACAGATACATGCCGTTTTTGTGCATCAATCGTTTTGACTCACTGAAAAATCCCAGTTCTCTGCTTTTGAAGAGAAAAACGTTTTTTTAACAGTTAGCAGGAAAAGTTTGTATCCTCCAAATGCTCTACTAAATTTATTCTAAGAGGTTTCAATCTACATATTTTTGAAAACTTTACTAATTGAAATCAATTTTGATTTATGACATTATATCAGTCTATTACAAAATTATATTTCCTAAATTACATTGATTTTGCAGTTTTTCATTGAATTCCATCTTTTATATGGTGCATTAGCTCTACTTGAATGCCGATTCACCAAATATCGTATCACAGGTGAAAAAATGATGTTCAGAACAGTTTATACTAGCATAGCGGGATCAGTAACATTTTTTTTTTCTTTTACAGCATTACAACTACTTTTACTTACATACAGCATAATTTAATAGAATACAGCATCACTTAATAGAAACTTTTCATTTTTCGGATTTTTTAAGTGCTACTATTGTTTAATTTTCGCCAAAAATCAAATCAGCGCCAGAGTAATGCCTAACAAAGAAAATTTAGTGAATATCTTTTGGACTACAATGAATACATACACTGCTTAGATACTCCCACATTCGGACAATCCGCCAATATAACGTTGATAAAATGAAGTTCATCGAAAACGTCTTTATTTCATAACTAATTATTTTATCTTATGTACTTTTATAATTACATTAAGAGAATGAAAACGTGAAGTTAATTTAATATTATATTGCCATGTGTTCTAATCTCATTCATTATGTTCATAAAATATTTCTTCCAAATTGTATCATTTCTGATGTTTATGAGATAAAATATCAAATGCGTATCCAGAATTATTCTTCGAGAGTGTGGTCTCACACAAGCTGTTAAGGCTAAACAACACCTTTTGTGTGTACAAAAGATCCCATACAATAAAAATTAATTTCTAAATAGGATTTCAGAAAAGGAGGTAGACCCCCAAATCTCTCCCCTTCTCCCCTGGATATGCCTTAGTAAAATGTAATATATAAGAGAGAATGTGAGAATTTTTTTTTCAATGGCACCGTTCCTACTAATTGCCAAGTTCAACATAAAATCGTACAATATAAAGTGAAAGTGTAAAACCGCATTAAACACTAAAACATTCATATTTTTTTAAAAATGCAATATATTGCCTGAAGTTTTGTACATATTTAACTATAGTTACTTTAAAGAAATAAATTTACAAAGCAGTATAGAAATGTGATAAAATACATTTAATTTATTCTAAGGTTAATTTTGTTCTAAGATTAAGATATCTAAAAATAATATTTGAAAAATATAAGAAAATTATTTTGAACATACATACCGTAAATCTTAGATGATAGCATTGGGATAAATATTGCCTCTTTAATTTATTGTTTCAGAGAATAATTGTTTTATAAGATAGAGGTATAGATTGCGGTTATTTAGTAAAATTATCTCCAAACATAATTTCCACGATCTCTATCGCAACTGGAATTCTTCCCCAATGGTGTGGGGCATTTTGCATCTCGCTATTTATATGCAACTTTGTAAGAAGCTAATAAAACTTTCTCATATACAGACAAAGCTTTTTTAAAGTAGATTTTTCTTTTTCATAAGATTTTAGTGTAGCAACAAAGAATTCTCACTCTGGAGTGTTTTCAAATGCTTTTAAGTTTGTTAGGTTTCGTGCTATCAATAAAATTTTAATCAAATAAAATTTTCAACAAATAACACACAGAGGCCTTTTATCATTTACTTCGGGCCTCGTAAATCCAAAGCTTAAATATTCATCGCAATATTTTCTTGATTTTAATTTCTTTCGAAATTAAAATGAAAATTTCGGCTTTCCTGTGCACTTATGTTGATTCTTCACAATGCTCGTATGCATTCAATTAGAAATTTATCCATGGCTCTAAAAATAGTTTGTTTTAGCACCGCTTATCAGAGCTGCTGTGTGGATTAGAACATTCACTATCGAGTGATAAGGTATTACCGAACCAAAACCACGGTGTTTTTGGAGTGTTTAGTGTTATGCCTCAAACTGATGGCAGCGCCCTGCAAAGATTATTGAATTTCACCTAGTTCGCTTTGTTAAATCTAGATGGCAGCACCACAGAAGCTAACATTCGATCATTCTAAGGAAGTCGTGCAATGTGAAAAGGAAGTTGTATATGTTCAAGAAACGCTAGGAGCAGGCCCGCATGTTCCGAAAACGTACCCGCTAGAACCCCTGCTGTGAGGCCGATTCTTCGCTATTGGCTAAGTTATATGACGTCATGGGCGGAGCCTAGTATACACTTTGAAGTTTAAAACAAAATTTGTCGTCTTCGAGATTATACGTCTTTACATTTTCCTTAGATACATTTCGTCATGTATTTTACTTCATACATACATATTTATTTGCTTTTGATATGATTTTGAACTAAAGAATTAAATAAAATATATTATTATTATTGCTACTTGATCAATGATGAAAATGCTTCATTTACGGGAAAAAAATTATATGCAGTTTAAAATACTTGTGTTATATGTATTATGTTTATTAAAGGCACCTTATGCCCATTTTATATTGTATTCCATACGTGTATCTCAACTTTTTTAATCCTATTTTCATTGATGACTTATAACACTTGAGGCAATTTGTTTTATTTTATTAATGTTTTAACTACAAAAAAGCAAGTTACCTAGCCAAAACAAAATATATAACCGTTTAAATGTGGGTTACCATAACATTTTTTGAACTCGGTTTCAAATATTTATGCAAATTTGTAAACAAAACTATGTGTTTGATTTAAAAGAAAAAGCCATACAATGGAATATTTTGGACAAAAAATGTGGAATTTTTTTTAAAAAATTAATCTAAAATTAATAAAAATGCAGGCTTACAATGTAATCCTGGGTAAATTATTTAGTGTAGAGGGTGGGTAATTCTTCCCACTCTATATACCCAGTGATGTGCTAAAAATTTTCTATGCTAAAATTTTTTAATAACTGATATGCTTCAAAAATTATATATGTATATCAATTGTTTGCTGTTCCCATTAAATTCTAAACAAATAGATATGCATATTGGTTTCTTTACCATTTGAATAGGTGTGAGCAATGCTAATGCCTATGTCACTGTCACTAACCGAAAAAAACAAAGTGGCAAAACCAAAAGAATGACATACCTATATTTTTGTAGAACTGCGTTAATGGATTTACAATTAAAGTACTTCAATACACCTTCTTCTGGATTTTGAGGAAATTTTTACACACATTAACAATTACAATATGATTTGTGTCTTGATTTAGTGTAATTAAAAGAAAATTCGAATATATTTTTTCCTGTAGTTGGGAGGGGGGGGAGTATCTTTAAACAGGTAAGTCCATCAGACACAGCCAGTGCATACTTTTAAATATATAAGTTAATTTCTTGGCATTCTTTATTAAACTTTTATTTACTTCAAACATTTTCAATGTAACAACTGATACTTGAACTTTGAACATTTTGACAATCAGTATGTACATACTGACTCTAGTTCTCCTTTAATGCCCGCTCCTTGTTTCCATGTGAATAAAAGATACCAATAGATCAAAATAAATAAACTGCTGCTTTTGAGAATATAACTTTGTAATACTTTCTTAAACAATCTGATTTGTCACCTAATTTTTTCATGCCTGATGTCTTTACAGAGGTATTAAAAAGTTATATATCAATAGAATAGATGCTATGGATTTGAATTGATATCACCAGAAATAAAGAAGTTGGTTGAGATTTGCTCTCTAACTTAGTGTGTTATCTGAACAATTTAACTTTCAGGGGAATACTTTTTTTACATTAATTCAAATTTCATGTTAACCACTTTATATGTAACAAATAAATATATAATAGAATATATAATTTGCACTGATAGTGCCTAGCCTGTTGTTCATGCTAACTGATATTTCACATAAAGTGGTTTCAACTTTTCTTAGACAGCAAAACCCTCATATAATTCAATATTTTAATATCAGAACATTCTAAATTGATATTTTGTTTTTATGATAACCATCTACGTAATATATATACACGTAATAGGTGAATGGAAACAAATCTGAGTAAATAGATACAGCTTTCCGAGTACATTCAAGTTAGTTTTAAATGCCTGAAATATAGCTAAAATACTTGTTCATCAAAGACGTCATGTGAAATATATTAACTGCAGCCCAAATTTCAACTTCAAAATAGATCTGCTATTTATCTTGCTCATATTTGTTTCTCCAGTCATAATATTTTTTGTGAAAATACGAGTAGCTTGATAAAACTGTTTTGCTGTTATAGTTTTACAACATTCTAATATATCAATTTGTGAATAGGATATAATGGAGAAGACACTCCTATTGCAGATACTAGCATCCATGTACTAGTTTCTCACTTATTATATGCTCGTCATCATGAAATAATCAAAATTTGCAGTGGTAGCATGAAAATTAACATGCTCCACAATTTTTTAGAACTTCTATGGGAACTAATAATTTCAGTTCTTCCACGTGGCAGGATCAAAATTCATATGCGATTTAGCTCAGGCCACATGAAGCTGCAAAGGCAAAGTTTATAAACACAAGGCCCGTCTATAAGAGGCATTCTAAAAAATATGGGTGATATTCCTATTACAGATACCAGCATGAGCATTCTTGGACTGGTTTCATGCTTATTATGCATTCGTTAATATAGAATAGCTGATATCTATAATGGTAACAAGAAACTTATTGTAGATCCAGGTATAGGTCAATTACCCCCCCCCCTTTAAGATATGTGTCGTTTCTTGTTATTCTATAGATTCACTTATAAAAGTTTATTGCAATGACATAAATCCCA
Source organism: Amaurobius ferox (assembly GCA_951213105.1). Taxonomy (NCBI): domain Eukaryota; kingdom Metazoa; phylum Arthropoda; class Arachnida; order Araneae; family Amaurobiidae; genus Amaurobius; species Amaurobius ferox. The sequence goes on from OX578133.1 coordinate 192,379,830, forward strand.
AAATGGCATAACATTCATTTTATCAGGCTAGTTTGCTTCATTTTATGATTAATCAAAAAAATTTATCAGTTTCGATAACTATTTACTGATGTACTACAAAAACAAATGTTCAATAAAAGAAACATACTGAAGTAAATCCCTTTTTATTTCTGCCTGAATCTGCCCTTGTAATGTACTAACTGTAAACTTTGCGGCTAACTTTTAAATTTGGATAACCGTACTCACGATTCACTTAATGATGATCAGTTTACAAGGCCCTAATTAACCTTCAGCTTTCTATAAGAAATACGGATTGGCTAACAATGGATTAACATAAACACTATGTAATAAAAATTATATTGTTTTAAATTTGATTAAGTAATAGTCAATCAGGTTCAGTTGATTAAATATTTATAATTTTTCAAGATATTGTTCACTAACGTTGAACTAAAATACGTTTTTTAGGTAATGCATATGGTTATCTTATTTGTACTAATTTTTTCCCATCAGTAGTACAGGTAATAGAATTTTGATGCATAAAAGTAAATTCCTGCCTTAGAGTAAAAGTAAAAATAAATTTCAAAAGTAAATAAAAATATTCCATTTAATAAACTAATATCTATATATTGCAATTGTAACTGTAAACGAAGAAATTGAAAAGCAGATTTAGTTTTAGCTAGAATCATTCTACTATTAGAAAGAAACTAGCCGAATACCACCCGTTCAAAATCAACATAAGCAACCCCTGAATAATGTAATTTTTTTTAATAATTCCCGTTTCACATTTATTCGACAAATCGAATATTTTGGTGTGCAGAGCTCCCTAAAGAAGAAAATATTTGAAAAATAAATTTCCGCATTTCTTCTTTTGGAGTTATCTACCCGTACATCACATTAAAGTCTATTTCATCCCGAGGCAACCCTGTATTATTATTTCTCTTTGGAACTTTTTTCTGTGAAGCACATTCATAAATGAACATTTTTGAAAAACTCTGTTTGTCTTGTATGCTTTATCAGACGATTGGCCCATATAACAAATATCAAGCCTCTATCACATTTAAAAGGAAGCCTTCCTCATTTATTCGGAAAATCGAACATATTAGTGTGCGCACCCCTTAAAGTAGCAAATATTGGAAATCTGAAATTTCACACTTTCTTCCTTTCAAACTATCTACCCTTACACCAAATTTGATATCTCTATCTGATTCCGAAGCTGATTTACCCATACACAAAATGATTTACCCAAACACCAAATTTGAAGTCTCTATCTTATCGCTAAGCATGCTTTTCTATCAATTCACTTTTCGAACGTTTTACTCTGGAGCACCCCCATAAACGAACATTTTTGAAAAACTATATTCGTCTTGCGTGTTTACGTCAAATGATTAGACCATATACCAAATTTCAAGCCTCTATTAAATTTAAAAGGAGCGTTTTCTCATTTATTCTGTAAATCGAACGCTTTGGTGTGCGGCACCCCCTTAAGTAGAAAATATTCGAAATCTGAAATTCTATACTTTCTTCTTTTCAAACGGTTTACCCATACACTAAATTTGAAGTCTCTATCTTATCGGAAAGCATACTTTTCTATCATTTCACTTTTCGAACGTTTTGGTGTGGAGCACCCGCTAAACGAACATTTTAGAAATCTATATTCGTTTTGGGTGTTTTCTTCAAATGATTAGCCCATATACCAAATTTCAAGCCTATATCAAATTTTAAAGTAGCCTTTTCTCATTTATTCGGTAAATCGAACATTTTGGTGTGCGGCACCCCTTTAAGTAGAAATTATTTGAAATCTGAAATTGTACACTTTTTTCCTTTCAAACGGTTTACCTATACACCAAATTTGAAGTATTTATCTTATCGCAAAGCATGCTTTCCTATCATTTCACTTTTCGAACGTTTTGGTGTGGGCCACCCCCTCTATAGAATGTTTTCGAAAAATTCGATTTTCCCAGGGGGTTTTATCGAACGACCGAGCCGTGTACCAAATTGCAAGTCTCTATCTACTCGGGAAGTGCCTAAAAAAAGCGTGACAGACAGACACACGGACACTTGGCAATTAGTATATACTAGCCGAATACCCGTTGAAAATCAACGGCCTCGCAATAAGCAACCCCTGAATAATGTAAATTTTTTAATAATTCGCGTTTCACATTTATTCGACATATCGAATATTTGGGTGTGCAGAATCCCCTAAAAAAGAAAATATTGGGAAACTAAATTTGAGCATTTCTTCCTTTCGAATTATCTACCCTTACACCACATTAAAGTCTATCTTATCCCGAGGCACCCCTATATTACTATTTCTCCTTTGGAACTTTTTCTGTGAAGCACATCCATAAATGAACATTTTGAAAAACTGTTTGTCTTGTGTTTTTTATCAGATGATTGTCCCATATACCACATATCAAGCCTCTATCACATTCAAAAGGAAGCGTGCCTCATTTATTCGGAAAATCGAACATATTAGTGGGCGCACCCCTTAGTAGAAAATATTGGAAATCTGAAATTTCACACTCTCTTCCTTTCAAACTATCTACCCCTACACCAAATTTGAAGTCGCTATCCTATCGAGAAGCATGTTTTTCTATCACTTCACCTTTCGAACGTTTTTCTGTGTAGCACCCCGTTAAAGAACATTTTTGTCAAACTGTATTCATCTTTGGTTTTTTTTGTCAAATGTTTAGCCCATATACTAAATTTCAAGTCTCTATCACATTGTAAAGGAAGCGTTTTTCATTTGTTCGGCAAATAGAAAATTTTAGTGAGCGGCACCCCTTACAATAACAAATGTTGGAAAACTGAAATTGCACACTTTCTTCCTTTCTAACTTTTTACCCGTACACCAAATTTGAAGTCTCTATCTCATCGCGAAGCATGCTTTTCTAGTATTTCATCTTTCGAATGCTTTTGTGTGGAGTACCCATCCCCTTAAATATACATTTTTGAAAAACTCTATTCGTTTTGTAATTTCTGTCAAATGATTTGCCCATATATCAAATATCAAGCCTCTATCACGTTTTAAAAGGGGCGTTTCTCCTTTATTCCGAAAATCGAACATTTTGGTATGCGGCACCCCCTAAAGTAGAAAATATTGATAATCTGAAATTGTACACTTTCTTCCTTTCAATCTATCTACCCGTATATCAAATTTGATATCTCTATCTCATTCTGAAGTATGGTTTTTTATGAATTAACTTTTCGAATATTTTACTCTGGAGCACCTCCTTAAACGAATATTTTTGAAAAACTATATTTGTCTTGGGTGTTTCCATCAAATGATTAGCCCATATACCGAATTTCAAACCTCTATCAAATTTTAAAGGAGCGCTTTCTCATTTATTCTGTAAATCGAACATTTTGGTGTGCGGCAACCCCTTAAGTAGAAAATATTGGAAATCTGAAATTGCACACTTTCTTCCTTTCGAACGATTTACCCATACACCAAATTTGAAGTCTCTACCTCATCGCAAAACATGTTTTCCTATCATTTCACTTTTCGAATGTTTTAGTGTGCGGCACCCCCATAAGAAGAAAATATTGGAAATCTAAAATTGCACACTGTCTTCCTTTCAAACGATTTACCCATACACCAAATTTGAAGTCTCTACCTCATCGCAAAGCATGCTCTCCTATCATTTCACTTTTCGAACGTTTTGGTGTGGAGCACCCCCTCTAGAGAACATTTTCGAAAAATTCGATTTTTCCAGGGAGTTTTATCGAACGATCGAGCCGTGTACCAAATTGCAAGTCTCTATCTATTCGGGAAGTGCCCAAAAAAAAGCGTGACAGACAGACAGACGCGCACTTGGCAATTAGTATATACTAGCCGAATACCCGTTGAAAATCAACTCTCTCGCAATAAGCAACCCCTGAATAATGTACATTTTTTAATAATTCGCGTTTCACATTTATTCGACAAATCGAATATGTTGGTGTGCAGAACCCCCTAAAGAAGAAAATATTGGGAAACTAAATTTCCGCATTTCTTCCTTTCGAATTATTTACCCGTACACCACATTAAAATCTATCTCCTCCCGAGGCAATCCTATATTAGTATTTCTCCTTTGGAACTTTTTTCTGTGAAGCACACCCATAAATGAACATTTTTGAGAAACTCTCTTTGTCTTGGGTTTTTTATCAGATGATTGGCCCATATACCGAATATAAGCCTCTATCACATTTAAAAAGAAGCTTGCCTCATTTGTTCGAAAAATCGAACATATTAGTGTGCGGCACCCCTTAATGTAGCAAATATTGGAAATCTGAAATATTACGCTTTCTTTCTTTCAAACTATCTACACGTACACCAAATCTGAAGCCTCTATCCTATCGAGAAGCATGTTTTTTCTATCACTTCACCTTTCGAACAATTTTCTGTGTAGCACCCCGTTAAAGAACATTTTTGTCAAACTGTATTCATGTTTGGTTTTTTTGGCAAATGGTTAGCCCATATACTAAATTTCAAGCTTCTATCACATTGTAAAGGAGGCGTTTTTTATTTATTCGGCAAATCAAACATTTTAGTGATCGGCACCCCCTACAATAGCAAATGCTGGAAGACTGAAATTGCACCCTTTCTTCCTTTGCAACATTTTACCAGTACCCCAAATTTGAAGTCTCTATCTCATCGTAAAGCATGCTTTTCTAGCATTTCATCTTTCGAATGCTTTTGTGTGGAGTACCCACCCCCTTAACTATACATTTTTAAAAAAACTATATCCTTTTTGTGATTTCTATGAGATGTTTCGCCCATATACCAAATATAAAGCCTCTATCACGTTTTTAAAGGAGCGGTTCTCCTTTATTCCGAAAATCGAACATTTTGGTGTGCGGCACCCCCTAAAGTAGAAAATATTGGTAAACTGAAATTGTACACTTTTTTCCTTTTAAACTATCTACCCTTACACCAAATTTGATATCTCTATCTCATTCCAAAGCATGGTTTTTTTTATAAATAGACTTTTCGAACGTTTTACTCTGGAGCACCCCCTTAAACGAACATTTTTGAAAAACTGTATTCATCTTGGGTGTTTTCACCAAATTATTAGCTCATATTCCAAATTTTGAGCCTCTATCCAATTTTAAAGGCGTCTTTCCTCATTTATTCGGTAAATCGAACGTTTTGGTGTGCGACACCCTCTTAAGTAGAAAATATTGGAAATCTGAAATTGCTCACTTTCTTCCTCTCGAACGATTTACCCATACACCGAATTTGAAGTCTATATCTCATCGCAAAGCATGCTTTCCTATCATTTCACTTTTCGAACGTTTTGGTGTGCGGCACCCCTTAAGTAGAAAATATTGGAAATCTGAAATTGCACATTTTCTTCCTTTCGAACGGTTTACCCATACACTAAATTTGAAGTCTCTATCTTATCGGAAAGCATACTTTTCTATCATTTCACTTTTCGAACGTTTTGGTGTGGAGCACCCGCTAAATGAACATTTTAGAAATCTATATTCGTTTTGGGTGTTTTCTTCAAATGATTAGCCCATATACCAAATTTCAAGCCTATATCAAATTTTAAAGTAGCCGTTTCTCATTTATTCGGTAAATCGAACATTTTAGTGTGCGGCACCCCTTTAAGTAGAAATTATTTGAAATCTGAAATTGTACACTTTCTTCCTTTCGAATGGTTTACCTATACACCAAATTTGAAGTATTTATCTTATCGCAAAGCATGCTTTCCTATCATTTCACTTTTCGAACGTTTTGGTGTGGGCCACCCCCTCTATAGAACGTTTTCGGAAAATTCGATTTTTCTAGGGTGTTTTATCGAACGACCGAGCCGTGTACCAAATTGCAAGTCTCTATCTATTCGGGAAGTGAATGAAAAAAGCGTGACAGACAGACAGACGGACACTTGGCAATTAGTATATATAGATTAGAAGAATACCCGTTGAATATCAACGGTCTCACAATAAGCAACACCTGAATTATGTAAATTTTCGAATAATTCGCGTTTCACAGTTATTCGGCAAATCGAATATTTTGGTGTGCAGAACCCCTAAAGAACAAAATATTGGAAAAAATAAATTTCTTCCTTTAGAACTATCTACCTGTACACCAAATTAAAGTCTCTATCTCACCCCAAAGCATGCTAATTTATGATTTCCCCTTTCGAATGTTTTTCTGTGGAGCAGACCCATAAATGAACATTTCTAAAAAACCTTCTTAGTGTGATTCAACTCGACTTTTTCATACCAGAATTCATTTTTTAAATGCTAGTGATTTATTTTTTTTCTTGTCTTTTTTCAAGTTTTACAAGAATTTTTTTTAAAATTCAGTATTGTTGGTCCCAATGATTACAATGAAAGCGTATTACCCTTCACTTTAAAGGGCTTGAAAAATATATCGATTGATACCATACTCGACAATGTACCTTATGGGGTAACCCCCCCCCCTCCCTGAATGGGGCTAATAACGCCACGAGTACAGAAATTGTATGGCCGCTAATTTTTACAACACACACATTTACACATTTCGAATAAATTTCAAAGTTTTCGCACGAATTTAAAACAATTCTGTCCAGTTAGATTTAAACAATTCTGTCCAGTTCTAAATATTTCGATAACGAGGCCGTATTTAAAGTTTCGTGAAAACGCAATAATATTTGTGGCATCTATCGTGTATACAAAAAATCGACCACAGACAGACAGACATCACTCCAAAAATAACCAAAAAGTGTTCAAAAGAGATCCTAAATTAGATATTAGTATCAAAATCTCAAATTTTTGTGAAAACAATATTTTCTCTATACTATATTACATAGTATGAGAAAGTGAAAATCGTTGCAATAAGAAACTTTGAAGGTATGAAGTTTTTATACGAAAAATCGATTGATACAGAAAACAAAAGTGTTATCTGCCTATTCTGCTTTTGTTAAGAGAGTGGCAATAGGAATAGAAGTTGATCAAATACGATGTTGGAAGATATTTTGGATAGATTTTTTTTTACTTTATTAATGAATATATATTTACTTTTTCATTTCACTAAATGGCTGTTTTTTCTGCTGTGTTTTACTATTTTGTAACTAGAGAATTAAATTTTAAATAATTTAAAAAGACTGAGCAAAAATTATTTTACTAATGTTAACTTGCGTAACTAACCCCCTGTATCCAATGCCGAAAATGTGTTGGACACAGGGTTGAAGTAATCACTCCTATAATTTTCATGGGGGCCCATAGTCCTCTGTCCCACATTTTGATGGGGGGGGGGTGCCAGTAAGTATATAATTTAGACAGTGTATAAGATTCTACACAGTTACAGGGGGCGCTAATGAGCAGTTAGTTCGGGGTCAGATGTTGGAAATAGACACTATTTTATGCTTGCCTGGAAAACACCTATATTACTTTCTACAGCTGTTTCATATCAGGGTTTTTAGAAGAGAAGGAGCGCGCCTGAAATCAATATAGAAAAGGAGGGAGCAAATAAAAAAGTTTGAGAACCACTGCAGAATACGAAAGTCTTATTGCCTTTCAAATACCTGTCAAAACGTTATATATCATCAAGGTCTCTAAAACGGTGGCACCGCCAAGGCTTGTCAATGAACGCTGTAATATTCTTTCTGGAATTCAAATGTCAATTGTGTCTGACAGAGGGCAATTTAAATAGGCTAATTTTGTTTCACATTTTGTTCATATAAATTTTGTTGTTTATATCCGTGGTCAAAAGATTATAGAAACATTATATTAGTAATTGCAGTTATGGGCAGACACAAAACCCACCTTTTACTGCAGTCCGATATCCATCTATCAAAAAACATACGTCTTAAAAGATAGCACATTAAAATATACACTACTTAAATCATGAGGCTTTTTAGCAACTGTTACTCGTTAAAAACAATGTTTTACACCTAAATTTCCAATTAACAATTTTACAATCCTTATTCATTGAGTTTCAATTTAGCATGGAGACGAGTGGGATGACAGCACGGTATATTTTATAATTAATTGATTATTAAAGCACGAAGTCCTCATAGGAAATAATATGGATACCTGTTGTTGTCGCTGCACGATTTGCATGGTCAAGTGGGAGTCATTTCGGCCAGAGTCACATTTAGGCGGCTACCTTTCTTTCATATTAAACTCATACTGACTCCTACTTCTTATTAAGACTTCTATATATCATGCTGAACTCATGACGAGTTGTCAGTCATCGCTCTCTCATCTCTTTTTTTTTCTGTTTTTTTCCCTTTATCTTCAACTGCTGCTATTGGCTTCTCCTTAATTTCTTCCCCTTGTATACGTTTGACTCATTGGCTTGTAGCACCTCCATCATGGGCGCCCATAAAACTTTTTCCATGGGGGAGAAACGTCACCTCCGTGAGCAGAGGCCGGAGCACTAACTTTTGACGTCTCGGCTTGTAGGCCCACTGCGAGTAGGTCTTCCAGATCGCGCTCGGAGTTTTTGCTATTTGCTTTCCTTCTGTTTCTTTGTTTGATATAAAGGAATAATAATTTGTCAGTAAAGCAATAATATTCATTAAATTTGGAAGTTTAAAATTTTCTACAAATTGTAGAACGAACAAAGTGAAGCGTAAGGAAATGCTGTATTTATGCTTGTTCACAAATAATTCGATAATTTACATTAAAATGGGTGATTTAAAAGATTAATATTGCTGTAAATTTCCTTAAAATAAAATATTTATAATTACTTAAATTCACTCTGGGGGCAAAGATGAATAGATTCTATTCAGTTAGTCACTGATGCTTTAATAAAAGTTTAAAAAGGAACCCTGTGTATTTATTGCTTAATCAGCCATTTTATTTAAATAATTTTTCAGTCCATTCACTTACAGTTAAAATATGCTGAAACTAAAATGATTACTGAATACTGTATTTTTCTTTGAATATCATAATCATAAAAAATAAACTCAGAATTTAACTTTCAATATGCTTATATATTTATTTTTATTTTATTTATATTTTTTATTGTTGTTGTAAATTGTAAAATGATTTAGAATTAAGATAAAATACTAGTTGAATGTAATTCATTAACCTATGGACTATAATTTGTAGAAGTTCAGGTTTTCTAATATATAGCACATCTTATATTCCTTTCTTTACTACCACACTATAACAAATAGTAAACAACTTTGCTTAATTATAGAGTTTGAAATACCTCAGGGGCTTTGCAAATTTAATAAAGCTGTATAATAGAACGTTTTGGATTAATATTTCATTTATAATTCCATTGAATTGAAAATGTAAGAAATATTAAATTAGCTTTGTATTATTAAAATAACATTCCCTAATGCAATGGTAACTTGAAATTGTAAGTTGGTTACTTTACTTTTTTCCAAGAAATTTTAACAATTTTTAACAACATAATAACAGTTTATTCGCTACATTAAAAAAATGTGCACAACAGAAACACAAATGGCTTCTTAACCCATTCTTTTAAAATTTCAGCATGCCATAACAAATAGTGAAAAATATACATGCAATATATTAAGATACTAAATCTTTTACATGCAATTACTTACTTGTCAAACGGTTAAAATATGCTATTTGATGTATGAAATATTACATTTTATATAATTATTTTACTTTCATGACTTTAGTGTAGCATTTTTATTGCTACGATTTCTTACTATTGACAATATCTTAAAAAAGAATGAAATTCTTTTATCAAATATAATTGACAATACATCTATCTGTCTGTCTGTGTGTTTATCTCTCTCATGATCACGGTAGAACAGATGTCATTTAAAATATTGCAGGAATTTGCACATATTTTAAATCGTAAGCAATGTCGGGTATATCTGCTATTAACAGTATACATAAAATTGTAAGTTGCGCATCTATTGTCTGTTTATTATCTCAGCACGGTAGAACTCACGTATTTTCTTTTCGTTAGAATTATTATTAAATTTCAAAAATTAATACTCCAATTATTAAAACTTCACTACAAATTCTGAATTTTAAATTTCTTGTGTTATATAATCAGTACGAAGAATGGGCACACTGCTATTCTATTATAAAATATCACAAAACTAACAACATTATTAAAATAATTTTAAAATATTTGCAGGAAACTGAATAATTTATGACAACACATTAAGTACACTAGGCAAAGGCAATGAATAACACAAGCTAACCTGATAAAATATACATGCTAAACATTGCCAAATATCCTGTATCTGCCTTGAAGCAGTGTGCGTAATCTATTGAGGAACTAACTCTACAGAAGCTTAAAATGTTGCTTCACTGTGATGTGAAATTTTTGCATTCAAGGAAAAGCCAAATTCCAATCATTGTGTGCATTACTAAATATTCACATGAGGAATTTTAGGAAGAGACTGTGAGTTGACGTTACATTCTAGATAAAAAAAAAAGGTGGTGCACTTTGCTTTAGGAGCTCCCAGCCTTTTGCCTGGGAGTGAGTTGATTGTAATGTTTGTTTTATTAAAAGATAATAAAAGGTGAACGGTTTAAGAGAAAGATTGATGATGATGCAATATCAGTAAATGAACTTGTCTATGAATCTGTGAGTAATCTTCAAGAAAATCTGCGAATATTGCATTGACAGATATGCAATCTGACGTTATTTCAGCTCCTATGATAAATTAATTGTAAAAGAAGTAATCTCGATCATTAAAATGGGTTCCACATGTATTCAATGAATTGATATGCAATCCGATGTTATTCCAAATGAAGTGGTAAAAAAATTGTTCAAACAGTAATCTATATCATTAAAATTGGTTCTACATTTATTCATCTATCTATATTAATGAGTGTTGATATTCCATTGGTTGCACTTTTGAGGAGGTGTAACGATTCTTATTAATGTTCTTGGCATTGATATAGAGAAAACAAGTCCTAAAATTGAATATGAATTTTTTTTGTTAAAGTGTGGACGCATGTGTATTAGTGAGAATATTTGTATTTCATTGTATTAGAATTGTTGACTCTTGATGTAAATATTAAAAGTCTCAAATGGAGAAGATTAACAATTTTTCTTTTTGACTCTATTTTTTTTACAAAGAGAGAAACATTGTTTTCATATTAAATTTTATATCTGAGAACAAATTTTGTGTGTGTCTAACAATTCTTGACTACAAAGACAGAAAACTTCATAATTATTATCATTATTTTTAAAGGTGATATGCAAGTCCAGATTACAGGTATGCACAATATTGTAAAGTTTATAATGTATTTAAATCTATATATATCAGTGATTTTTAGGCTACCATATGCAAAATACTTAAATACTTAAATAATTTAAACTGGTATTTTCCCAATACTTTGTATTTATATTCTAAAATTTTATTACCCTACTATACGGTCCTAATTTATTAAGTATTTAACATTTTTTACTAATAAAAATCCTTTTATATTTGCATGTGGGTGTCCGACCCAATCAGGTGCAGAGTTGTAGATGCTTAATTAGATATCATTTGAATTACTTAATTTTCCCTTGAGCTTTTGTATCACAACAGTTGTTAACATGAAAATACTGTGATTTTAATAATACATATCTTAACGGATTTGTATCTTTTCATATGATTGCGAAGATATGCTATAGCTAAAATAATAAAAAAAATAGCTCACAGTCCGCAAGACTATTTTTTAACTGAAGTCAGCAGTAACATGTTTTTTCATTATAAAGTGAAGTTTAAAATTATAATTATAAATTCTGAAGTTTAAAATTATAAATGATAATTTTCATATTATGTTTTTAAAATCAGGCAAAAATATTTTTTTATTTTAATGATCTTTATAAATGGAGATTTTTGATTTAGTGTATGCATTAGTTCAGCATGTATATTAATTTCTAAGAAAATTTAATAATAATTTTTTGCAATTATACGAACAAACGAAAAAATTCGAAACTGAGAATAAAGGATTTAAAGAAAAGTCAAATTGGGGGAAATTTCTATTTGTACAAATGCACTTTTTATCTCTGTATGCTTAAATTGCGACTGATTTTGATTCGGTTTGCTTCAAATTAATCCTGAAAATGTAATATATATTTTTAATCAAATTTAAAAAATCGAATTGGAGAACGTTAAAAACTGCTATCTCCCCTTAAATATTATAGAAGTAGTTTAAATTAAAAGACATGAAGAGACTAGTTTCTTTATATATTAAAGTCAACAAATTTATAAAAACTTCGGAACTCTTTTGAAAACCTATTTCTTAATCTTTGACTTTGCTCATTCATTTTTTAATAAAATAATCTTTCATATTTGGTAAAAAACTTTTTCGTTTTGAATTTTTTTTATATTTCAAAAGTAGTTCTATGATTAAACGAAGCTCTGTGGATGTAACGCAAAAAATATAAAATTCGTTGAAATTGAAATACATTTTATAGCCCAAGTTATTTAAAGATAAATATCATATCTTTTTAGAAGATAATCTTGATCAGAAAAAAGATTTGGCTTTTAAATGTTTTCAATTTGAAAAAAAAAATTAAATTTTATTTTAAATTTTCATTTCAATCAAAGCATTTTCATGGATTATAATTTTAATTTAACATGTCTACTTTTTAAATTGGCATTTCAAAATATAAAGAAGATAAAGTTTTAGCGTTTATATCGTCGTTAGAAAAATTATATTTTATAAAATACACATTGGAAGATAGTGAAACTAACGCTAGACACGACTATGGATATTTTTTTTTTTAAATAACGTTTCGTCTTTCATTTTCTTTTTTCATTTTTTTCTTCAGCCTGCTGTACATGCACACGATTTAAGATTGAAAAATATAGTTTGAACAGTTTAATCATAGACTAGCTACCTATAAGAAATAAAGTCTATAACTAGATTTTTCCTAACAGCAATAATGAAACAAATAGTTACTCTGTTACTCATGTTCAACGTCATTGATGAGCTTAATGTGAAACATCATTCCTTTCGCACATTTCGAATGGGGAAAAGTCAATGTGTGTTGTCGGTGACAAGGATACAAGGTGCCTAGAAGCATTTTCGATATTTTTTGGCTTTTTGAAATATTTTTTTATTTAAAATTATTTTTTTAATTATACATTTTGATAAATTAATAGAATTCAGTTTATTTTGTCCAAATTTTACCCAAAACGCGGAAGTTATTCACGATGAAACATTTGAATGCTATGACTGCAGTCATTCCACAAACCGTCAGATGAGTGGAGCTGTTAATGCATACTGGCATATATCGCATATGTCGATGAACAGATGTCGCAGATGCAAATTTTAAACCTTATACACTTTTCTACCATATTTGCTTTATAATAAGGTATATATAAAAAAGAAAAAATACATATTGGGTTTTGTTTAAAGTTCGTCCGTGCAAGTATAGCGGCACTTCCATTACATAATTTCGCTTCATCTCCATAACATTTATTTCATTATTTGCCTAAACACTAATGTATTCAGTTCACTTTCATTCGTGTCACGTCAAAAACCCAATTGATCTGTGACGTGTTTACATATATTTTGTGGAAAGTTCTGGAAAAAGCACGCAACTCGTGAAGTTTTTACCCAAACTACAAAGTTTGAGTAGTTTCAAGAACTCAACATATGCCGCCAAGTTAGCGATATTTAGTAAATTGGTAATCAGGATCACACTGGAAACACTGTTAGAAAATAAGTATATAACAGTTTGCTGTTATAAACTACAGTTACATTTTGCTGTTTTCAAAGATCTTGTGATTAGCTACGGGCTTTACTTCATTTTCCACATACGTGTTTTTATTCATTATTATTAACATACTTATATAAAGCAGATAAAATTTGAGTATTAATAAATTTTGATTGTGCATTTTCTTAAACCTTCCACTTAAAAGCACTTGAGAAATACTTATATACTGCCACTTAAAAGTTCTGATAAATACTTCCATTTATGTAATTTAGAGCTTTATACTTTTTCCATCTTATATTAAGAGCAATTATAACAACCTGTTGGCTTGATTAAAAGTAGTATAGAAATAACTCTGGATGTACATACTTCGTAAATTATGTCTTGTCATTTACATGTTTATAAATGTCATTATCATGTACATTATGTCATTGAAATAATTAAAATAAATAGAAATACAAAAATATAGGAAAATACAAACATTTAAGCTCTGCTGATGTCATATTATAATTGAGTAACTCTTTAAATATTTTAGTGATTTTTTCCAATTTTTAAGCCGAACTTAAAATTGATAACTGACTAGAGTTTGGACGTCTATTAGCACCAAATAGTCGGATGGGATAAATCATATAAAATGCAATGTTTAACAGAGTATGTAGTAGAGTTTATATAAACATTACGACTGGACTATCCCAATTCTTCAACTTTCGATGCCGATACAAAAGTCTGGAAGATTAATTTTTATTTCTTTCAGATCAGTACGTTAACAGGAACCACAAGTTTAGTTTATTTGAGAGAACTTAATACGTAGGCTTAATGAACTCTAATTATAACCCAAAACACTTGCTATGTGATCCAGAACCATTAAGACTTATTCGGATCGTGATAGGAGAGGAATCTAAGAGTACAACCTTTAGAATACATACCAACATTGAGAATACATACCAACCTTCAGAAACTTGAGATTCCATAGTTTACAAGCAAAAATATTTTACAGAATAAGAGAAATAAGGAAAATGTTCATGTTATGTGGAATGGACCACACTAATATTACTATAGACTCATCAAAAACTGTAAACAATTTTAAAAAAAGATAACTCTTTATGAATGCTTTCAATTTCTAATTTTCCTAATAAACCTAATATCTCTATATCAAAAAACTTAACAAATATTTTAGATAGAATGTTTAAATGTGATAACGGTATTTTGACGTAAATATTTTATTAACGTATTTTAATAATTAATGCATAAATGATAACACTTTTTTATACAATAAATTGATAAACTGAAGATAAATTATTTCACTTATTTTAATCGCGAATCTTATTAAAAGTCTTCTTAAGAAATTAAAATTATCATCAGGGCCCCTTCTCATAGTAATAAGCATGTATACATAATTATTAATTGCAAAAACAAATTTTTCAACGCATAAAAAAGGGATTAATTTTTTTGGTTGAATTTTTTCTGAACTTAAACTAAACGCTTTTAAAACAAACGGTAGAAAAAACAATCTAAAAATTAATCATTAATATCTAATTATTAACTTTACTCTCTAGCGTTTTACTAACATCTTAATTTTTATTCAGAACATTTTATATCTTGAATTAATAAAGCACATAAAATTCAATTAATTTCAAGCTAGTATTAGCTGTACTAAAATGAAATATCGATAATTAAATAATTAATTACCCTCTTTTCTCTTCAGGATGAATGAGTTTAAACACAGGACGTAATATGCCAAAATAAAATACAAAAATATATATTTAGTTTCTGTACTTATTGTTAATTTTAACATTTCTGAAATATTTTTATGGAATTTTGTTTTATAATGTATCAGCCGAGTAGCTAAACTAGGGGCTGCTAGTATTTGGGTCAATCCATACAATTAAAATAGTGTTGCATGACCATTTTTGAATATTTTTATTTTTGGCACATGTATTGTTAACAATTTTGTAACATGTTTTGACAGTTTTATATGACCATTTTTAATAGTAGAAATGTAATCGATAGTAGAAATATAATCAATGGCAGAAATATAATCAATAGTAGAAATGTAAATAATCAAGTTTAATTGAAATAAAACTCCCAGAAATGTAAACAACCTTACAAATTATATATCACTATCAAAATGGTATCATAGAAATCATTAAATAGAAGATCCAAATTAATAGAATTGTAAACTACTCTCTCGGGTTTGCAAATTGGAGCAAATCCGAATGTTTTTAAACTATATGAACAATACCTGCCTTACTCAAAACCTCGGATGTAGATTTACGATAAGCGATCTAAGTGGGCCCCACAGATAATAGATACGTTGCTGCAAACTGACTTTCTCGAAACCTGGCATGTGGATTTACGATAGGCGGATTAAGCAAACCGATGCTTCCAAACCACTTAGCAGAAATCGGGGGAATAGCTTTAAACTATGTGCAGACATTCAAAAAATCTCTATTAACGGCATTAATTATTGAAAACTACGTACAATACCTGCAATCTTACTTCATACAATACACAATCTTACCAAAATTACAACAACATTTATAACATTTTTCTTTTAAGTTATAAATATGTGGACTCTAGGTGAGTTTATAATCAATAATTAATCCTAAGAATTTTAATTGAGTTGAAATTTTTAATATTTTTCTTTGTAATCTAAAAATTGGGTTTCCTTTTAATTTTGCTTTCTTTCTGACAAAGACAATGCAGCTACTTTTACCTAAAGGAATTTCAAGGTGAAGTCAAAGAGTCAGAAAGAAATTTAGTAAAGCATTTTTATTATTTTTAAGAAGTTTTCTATTATTATAACTGGAAACCACCGCAAGGTAATCGGAAAAGCTTGAAGAAAGAAATTTCCATTGTTTAGTAGAAGGATTTTATTAGAGATTCCAAAGAATTGGGACAATAGCAAAACCCATGCGGTGAGCCTTTAGAAATGCATGTAGAAAGAGTGAAGGAAACTTCTGTGTAATATATGTTATTGAATAAGAAAAGAAAACTGCCCGAAAAGTAAAAGGAATATTTAATTTTTCAATAGTAAAACGATAATATCCTAGTTCAAATTGTTAAAAGTCCCACGGACATCAATTGTTGTTAGAGAAACATGATTAACTAATTCATGATGAAATCTTCCATTCTGGTAACCACTTTATGAGCGACATCATCAGAACCGTAAAGTTCCAGAAAACCAAATTGATTTGAATGAAGAATGTGCTTGATATTTAAGTAAACATCAATAAATTGATAAAATTATTTTCAAAAAATTTTTCCAGTCTTGGTAAAAGACAAATAGGTAGATAGAAAGAACAAAGAGTGGCAATCCTCCTAGATTTATACAAGAAAATAACCCTTGCATTCAGTAACCATGCCAGGAAAATAACAAAATTTAAATATAATTTAAAGATTTGTCAGAAAACAGTAGAATTAAAATTAAATAATCTTTTCAGATAATGAAATCTAAATTATCAATACCTGGAGCTTTGCCATTTTTTAAATTACCAAAGACCAATGATAATTCTTCTCCGGAAGCAGACCCCAAGCCATCGAAAGGTTACAAAGTAAGGGTAAGAAACGATTCACAGTTATTATCATCCTGAACACTGAAGTCCAACAAACTAATCATTTTTTTCAGAATAGGTTAAATTTAAATTATCTTCAAATTGTGGATTGATATTATGGTTTCTATTTAGTTTATCGAAGGAAACTCCTGTATTATCATAGATATTATTTTAAAAATTATGTAAATAATTTTATTATGCTTTTAAGTATTTATATTTTTTATTTTAGGTAATGGCCAATCTTCCCTCTTATATCGTGTAAAGTAGCCGTTTAATAATACTATATCCATTTAGTTCTTATAAGACATGCTCTTATGGATACTACAACATCCATGTCTGCAAGTGGGATTCGAACTCACGATGGCAGTAGTCAAGAAAGCTCAAAGAAAAGCTTGCCTTAGACCTCTTGGCTACCGGGGTGGCAATCATAAATAATAATATTGGATATTAGTATTATTTTAATTTTTTAAATCATTAGTAATTTTAAAGAAAAAAATTGTTAGAGTGGTAATTTTACCCACCCTTCTCCCCCAGGTTTCTAGCATACGGGTCGAAAAAATGGGAAAAATTAATGAAAATAGTATTGTTAAATGTTCTACATTTCCACAGCTCTTGACTTATGAAGTTCAGCGTTATAGTTTAATCAATATATATATATATAAATAATATATATATATATATATATATATATATATATATATATATATATATATATATATATATAAATAATATATATATATATATATATATAAATAATATATATATATATATATATATAAATAATATATATATATATATATATATATAAATAATATATATATATATATATATATAAATAATATATATATATATATATATAAATAATATATATATATATATATATATATATATATATATAAATAATATATATATATATATATATAAATAATATATATATATATATATATATATATATATATATAAATAATATATATATATATATATATATATATATATATATATATATATATATATAAATAATATATATATATA